>QVNW01000828.1:0-48905 GCA_014825475.1 Pseudomyrmex flavicornis | reverse complement strand
TTAAAAAAAAAAAAAAAAAAAAGATACAATATCCTGTCGCGCTTGTGCGAATTTATAAAATCGAAACGCACGGCGTGAAAAATATTTTGTACACCAAGCGGCGAAAAAGATAAGTTTGTCGTCTTTACATAATTTGTTACACGACATCGACATCGTGGCAAAAACTATATTCGATTATCCAGTCGGCTGCCAGACATCATTATATCGTGACCGTTGTCGTTATATAAGAGAGAATAGGCTTTTTATCCACGTAACACGATCCACGCACTAGCGTCCGGCATAGGTTACGTATCGATAGTCCGAGCACGCTCTCTAATGACGTGCGTGTGTTGCGAGAGATTTGGCCAATGAAGAGAAGGAGCGAAAGGGTGCATGGCGCCGTAGATTTAAACCGAAAAACGTCCAGAAGAAACGCAGACTGTCATTTCGTTGCAAGCTAAACCATCGAAGAAATTTCCGCAACAATATTGCACCAATTTCAAACTTGTTATTTCGTGCATTTTAAAGTTTTACACGAAATAATTAATTAACAACAACAACGTCATCATTAATAGACTAGAGACAGGCAAATACTATTCCACGTCTGACGAACGAGAGTCGAATGGTACGCTATAAAACGTCTTAATGAATCCGCTGCTATCAAGAGGGAAGTAAATTTTTTAGACAATTCCGCGAGCTCGCTCGCTGCGCGTCTTTCACTTGTACCGATCTAGCGCAGGCTTTATAGCTCAGGGTTTCCAATAAACCGCCGTTACCCTCCTTTTTTATCCACTCGCTCTCATTCCTCCTCCCCCTCCCTTCCTCTTCTTCATATCACCCGTTCTCTCTTTACACGGAGTTTAACATCGATCCCGGGCACGCGTTTTCCAATCTAACGAGCGCATCTACACGTCTAAACTGCCCCATCAAACCGAAACAAATCTTCCTTGGAATCCTTGGCCGACGATCTCCCGTTGCCTTCGGAGACCGGCGGCGGAGAGATACAAAAGCGAAAACCGGGCGAGAAGCCTAGAAACGATCTTCGCGGATAGGACATGAGGCGTAAAGGGGAAACAGAGGAGTAGGAGAGAGCAGCGCGAATGGTGGCGGTTCGTGTGTATAGTTTCTCCTGGGGGTTGAAAATGTGACGACGACCCGGCCGCCCGAGATATTAAACTATAAATCCTTATCCCGCGCTACGCGCGCACCGCTCCCTCCAGCTCAGTGTGCACGTCGAGGATCTTGTCCTCTGTCACAGGATTCGCGTTATGTTGAATTCACGCGCTCTTTGTCCGCTCACCACGATGTTCTACCGAGCCGCGGCGAAGAACCGAGACGTACGAGCAGCTCTGCTCGTTTATATATATGTTACAATCGATTATATAATGTTCGATTCTACAAGATTATCGAAATAAATCAAAAACTTTTTATAGCTGCAGTATTTACGTGTAAATATCTTGTTTTAATATTTATTATTTATAATAACATTTTTCGTTGCATTGTTTTCTCGCATACAAGTGAAGCTTGAATAAACGTTTAACTGATTTTTCTTGACTCTCGCGACGTAAATAAACACGCGCACATACACACACACAAAGATATATTATCTACATCGTACTAAACAAGCGAAGAGAGAGAGAGAGAGAGAGAGAGAGAGACGAGCGAACAAAGATGGGTGAACGGAAAATATAGCGGCTTTCCCCGCGAACGGGTTAACCCTCCTCATCGGACGCGTTTTCACGCCGTACGTATCCGAACGCTCACCCCATAACAAGGGTCTTTCTCTTTGTGGAGCAAAGTCGATGAGGTCGCCAGGTCGGACCTCCTCCGACTTCCTCCTTCCTTCTACGTCGAGTCGTCTCCCTAGTCAAGGTGTATCGTTACTTCATGGTGCTTTGAGCCAGTGGCAAGAGGTTGGAGGAGGTACAGGTTGGCGGAGACGTAAGAGGGGTTGCTCTTAGCCGCGTTAATGCCTTGAGAGGGGAGCGTTAATTAATAATTGCAGGAGGGTGCCACCAGTCCCGAGAGAGCGAGAGAGAGAAGTAGAACGGAAAAGAGAAAGAGGAAAACCGGAGCCTGAGGACCATACGTGCAGCTAACGGTAAGTAGAGATCATCGATCGTCGTCAACAAAGTACGTTCACCTTTCTTTCCTCGATTCGTGTCTTTATCTCGTTACAAAATGCATCCATCGATTCGCTGCTAATTCCTAAGCAAAGTGCATTTACTATCGTACTATATCGTGTTCTCTTTTTTGCCTCGACTTCGCGTAATTGCGTTAAATTTTATCGAGTACAGAAAATGCAAATGTATTTTTTTATTCTTATATATTTTGTTTTTCAAGTACATACAACAATAATTAAATATACGCAATGCACACATAAACAAAACAATAAGCTTCTTCAAACTGAGAGATGTTAATCATTTCGTCGTGTAAAGTCAAGTTGTTTCTTAGTGACAAAGAGATACGTCACAAAGACTGGTTAGACTCAATTTACAGATCGATATGGAATAGCGTGCGATCGTATTGACAGAAAGTGAATGCCGATGGAACACCTACTCTACAGTTTGTACGCTGAAAGGGTTTTGCCCTTTCGCCGAGTCCAGAATCTAGTGTCGCGAGGTTTTGAGAGGCCGACAATCCGAAGGCAGAGGGAAAGAGGGGGTGGAGGAGAGCGTCTAGAAAGGACGGGGTTAGCTGTCAGAGAGATAAATCGGTCCCGGCTTAATTAAATCTTCTTCCGTGCTACCCGCCTGGGCCAGTGCCTGCTGCCGGACACCATCCTCGGAGGGTCGAATTGTTTCGAGGATATCAACCCTGATTTAGGGCCACGCGTATTCCCCAAGTACACCGCGAGCTCTACCTGACCAGCAGGCGTGATCTTCCAGTGTTTTGCGGATCCGCGTGTTTCTCCTTTCGTCGAAATTTCGCGTCGTCAGCTTAGCGATCGCCGATGGTGCTCGCATTTAAGAGAGATTTTATCGAATTTCAATTGAAGACGCTAACTTAATTGCCGTTGTAGCGATAATATTTTTAATATATTATTTATTTGACCATTTTTATTTTATCAGAAACGTTCAAATCTCACAGATTCGAAACTGAATTTTTTCTTATTCTGATATCGCGGATGTATTATTTCGGAAAACCTTCGGTTTCTCTTCACGACAGAATTAACAGATGACAGATCTATAAAGGGAGATCTAATAGAGAGATTACTATACTCTCCGCAAAGATTTTCGCCCAGCTGAGTTGTTGGAACTGCCATGTGGTCGGCCTAATCTCCATTTAACAACGACGAAATGATAAGACGTGGAAAGCCCTAATTCGCCGACAGACATCTCAATAACGCTCGTTGATCCCGCTCGCTGGTGTAGGCCTCGCATGAAGGTGAGCAGAGAAGAGCCGAGACGGTCCCCCAACTGCATCTATATCCTCTCGCTATCTCGGCAATCGCGAGTTACGGAGGTCGGTGAAGCGAATGTGCCGGAGAGAAAGCCGGATAGACGCACGCGGGAAGAGCGCATCTGGGACGGGAGGAAGACGAAAAGCGCGAGAACGTCAGCGGGAAGAAGACCGGAGAAGCTTGAATCTAAGTCGGAAAGAGAGAGGATAGGAAACAGAGTAGAGAAGGTGAGGAGGTGAGCCGAGGGTGGCTGTACGTCGATAGAGCGGCGCGCCACGGAGGCCAAGATACGACACCGCCGCCACCGCCAGCAGACCCGTAAAGGGGCGGGGGTTTTCTCTCTCTCTCTCTCTCTCTCTCTCTTCCCGAGTGAATGGCGAGGGGTGAGCGGCAAGCGCGCTTGCCTCACTAGGGGCAGAGAGACGACACAGGAAAAGCGGGATTCTGAGGAGGAGTGGAACGGGGGAGAGAGACGCGACCTCGCTCCTTCGCAACCGTGAGCAAAGGAGCACGACGGAGATACTCGGCGAGGTCTTCCTCCTTCCTCGCTTCGTTGCCTCCTTTTTGCACGGGTGGCGCAGATGTTACACCGACGGACGTACATAAGAGAGTGCGTCGTTGGCTGCCTCCGCGGTACCGGATAGACGGAATTTTTAATCGCCCAACCTTCTTCCTTTCTTGCCGCTTGCGCGACGTCGTCGTCGTCGTCGTCGCCTGACTGAGAAAAGCACCGCTCGAAGCGACGTTAACGTGACTACTCGCCCACGCTTTTCGACGTCTCATTAATTCCCGATGAGGCAGACGCAAAAACGAGATTGGACTTAAACACTTTTGCAGAGGCTGCGCGCTATGAGATTGCGTTTGACAGTAGACAATGATGATCTCTCCTCTCTCTCTCTCTCTCTCTCTCTTTCTCTTTCTCTCTTTGCAAAGTGACGCTCTCTCTGCAGACGCTGACGAATTAAAAACTCGAAATAGTTCTCTAATCTATAACATAGATGTTATAAAATCGCGAGTGTTACGTAATTTCTATGTTTTATTGCGAATAATCTTGCATTATCACGCAACTATATGCAACTGTATAACTCAATAGAAAACCGCTTTGCTAGAAACTGTCTTTTTTTTTTTTACGAAAGCATTTGAGCGTGTAATACTCGCACGGACAGGTGGGCGTAGAATTACGCGCTAGTGGCTATATATGCGTCGCGTATGTCGCAGATGGAGTCGGGTAAGCGGGTGAGTATCGGTATTCGGTTAATTATGGTCCCCCATCGGGTCTGCATGAATTCTTGACGCGGGGGGTGTTGCAACACCCCGTGCCATGCGCGCCTGTCATATCCCCAGCAGCATTGCTGCCAACGTCACGCGCCGATCGGTACGATAGGATCGTACGCTGACGCGATCAACCTAATGTAGGATAACGCCCTTTCTATATATATATATATATATATATACATAGCGGTCCAAGAACGTGCTAATAATAAATACCAGTGTGTAACTATAAACGCGCAGTAACGTCATCATTATTTTTCATCATTATCTACCGACGCAATTCGAAGAAATCAAATGTTCGAGAACGTGTACGTTTATTATTAGCGTGCGCGTGTTCTTTTTTTTTGTTAATAAATTGAAGTATCAGCGGAAGCTGCTTCGATGGAATTTAATTATCTATCAAACTTTTTTTTGCTATGTTTTTGTTTTTTTGCTAAACATCAGAAATGTAAGCAACAATGATGTATGTTTAAAATTATCGCGTACTGAAAGAAGAAACGAAATCCAGATAATAGAATGCAAAATATTGCCAGACACTTTGATTAAAATATTTCCTAACGTTTTAAACGATATATTCACAGACTGTCTGACTTCTGACACTGAGGCCAGATATGAGCTCATCCGGTGAGGTGGTTTTCGTGAAAAATATTGCTCGTTTTACAGGCGGTAGAAGCCGAGCCACGTGAGAGTGGGGGTTGTATTTAATTAAACCTCCAGGGGCTGCCTGATCGAGCATCAATACCCAGCGGTTCTCAGATCTTTCAGCGGAACGTTATATAATTTTACATTATTATACTCTCAACTCTTTCTCGCTTTTTCAAAAACAAATAAGCACGTGGAAAGAATAATAATCATTTTTAGTGCAAAATTGTAATTACTAATCTTGAAAAAAAAATATACATATATACATATATATATATATATATTGTTTATTTTACAAATAAAGAGAACAACGGTTTTTTTTTCATAAGAAAGATTTTATATGCTCGCGACAATTATATTTTCCACAATGTGTAATATTTAACCCCAGTCGGATGGAAACAATATTTCACATGATAGAAATAGGAACGGGATCGATCGGCGATGTGCAGGAGAGAAGCACTACTACCGGAGGAGTAAGCAGATTGTTTCTTGCAACATGAACGTATCTAAAGCGCAGAAAGACTACGGATGCAGCTGCAGCAAGAAAATTAATTGCGTCGAGCTGCTGCGGCTGCGAATTACGGCTGATGTAAACCAATTTTCTCGAAACGTTTATACAACCGGGATTTGTTTGAAACTATCGTCGAAGCGACGAAAAAAAAAAAAAAAAAAAAAAAAAAAAAAAAAAAACTAAAATACAATTTAAGCAACGTTGAGAAAAACACGATAAAACTAATCTTGAATTATCGATCTCTCGGAATATCTCTGTGTTGCATCGAAATAGAAACGAAAGAAGTAAAAAAGTAACTCGCCAAAATTCACTCTCCTCGCGATAATTCTTATCGGGATTCGTTCGGGATTAATCGGACAGACGCGCCTAGCATCCAGGATGAGAACCGAATACGAAAATCCCTGTCGGTGGGATGTACGGAGGCTTGCAAAGCCTTATTAGCGATTTAGGGTGGTCCGCCCCTTGTAGTATTGGCTCGGAGCAGCCGATCCTGGGAATTAAAAATCGCTAAATTCGGTTACACAGACGCCGCCCGTCGTTTCATTTTGTGCCACCCTACGCGATTGCGGCGAAGCTTGCCCAATCAAGTCGGGAAAGCCGTCGAATTAAAAAGTTACATCGTCAAGAAGCGGAGAAAAGATTGCCGATCAATAGAGCGGAGTTTTCGTTGATTTAAAAGAATCCGAATTATCACTGGCCTGAAAAAACATTGCGAATAAAAGACCGGACAATTAATTTTCACATTTAAATCCGGACAACCGCATCGCGCGCGCCCTAAAATATAATCGCGAATTGCTTTGCGGATTCATCGATCGGCGAAAATCCGCGAGAGTGTCGATTGGGCGGTTGTGCGAGATTATTTTTTCGGTTAAGCCCTCGCGGTCGGGGGGTGGCTTCCTAGTTAGCCGTAGCGGCCCGCGAGGGGATGAAACGAGGCACGCGGGTGCAACGCCGCGAATTTTATTCGGGCGCTCCACCGGCACCGCTCCTGCAGACGCGACAAGGACGTTTATTTCGTCTAGGTACGTTAATTCCATGCATTTAAATGGTCATTAGCTGCCTCGCGGAACAAACTGCCATACTGTTGCGCACCGCGTCGCTGCCTCTTTCGTTTCTTCTCGAAAATATATAATCCGCGCTTCTTTTAAGCAAAACTAAACAATCCGAACGTACGCTTCTTTCGAATTTCTTGTTGTTGTTACTTTATCCGATATCTTTGAGATACTGAAGGATATCTCAAAGATACATTTATTAAACCTCTAATCTGCCACTTTGTGGTTCATCTTTGCACAATAATTAAGGATGGCAGAGCTTACGAGTAGCTGGATATATTGGACGGTCCCGTATTTACACCCTTCGGGGTATTCGTATTAACCTCCCTTAAAGCGCCCGTGCGGTGCCCTTGAGTTTGTTGACCAACTAAGGGCAAAACTTCAGCATCCCTTATGTTTGCCGGAGCAATTCGTGAATTACCTGTTACATAGGTACTAAATTCTCGTACTGTTGCACAAGTATGTAGTAAATTGTCGCTTGAATATATACTCCATTCTTGTCGCAGTCGTTACTGATAAAAAAAAAAAAAAAAAAAACTGCTTTTAAGAATCTCGCATGTAAGATGACTATATACGCCTATTGTCATCTTGCCCTTCGATCACAGTCTTCTTTCGCAATTCCGCCCTTCATTACTCCGCGCGGCACCGATCGTCATCGGGAAGCTCGAGACGCGATAAAAAGAAAACGCGGAATTCATGAAGAATGGCGATACTCAATCACGCCAAAGACAACCGCCTGGGAGTCTGGCGTCCGAAACAATACGAAACAAACGGCCTCCGGGAGCGGATATTAGTTTTTCGATTTCTCGAGCCCCAATCGGTGACTCCCTTTCCTCCCCCCCTCTCTATCTCCTCTTCGAACCCCTTCAACCGAACCTCTCCTCCGCCGAGCCCTCGGCGTTATTTTTCTCAGTCATATTCCCAGCTGCGCATTTATCACTTTTAAACGAGACTGGAGAAGCCGATGGTGCGGGTACTCTCCTCTTCTTTGGCCGTTCTTCTTCTCTGTCCCTTCCTTCCTTTCTCTCTCTTTTTTTTTGTCACGGGGCGCCGGATGCAAAAAGAGAAAGGGCTCTTCGAGAGCCAGCTTGGAGACAGGCTCTCCAGCGACACCTCCAAGGGCCATAACTCTGCCACATGGAATTTCCCCCTTTCGTGAGGTGGTGGCGGTCGGTGCCTCTGCGTCCTCCTACGTGTCGGTGTCCAAAGCAACCCCCGTTCTTTCACCCTCCTCGTCGACGCGATAGGTATATAGGTTGTATCTCTACGCTCCGGTTTGTTTCGCGCTCGTGATTCACCGCGTATTTTGTTTTAAGAGTCCGCTCCGCTTTCAAACACGGGCGCGAGCGTCGATAAATTTGGCCGGGAATTCGATGAGGTGTTTATACACACACTCGCGATTTATACGATCTGAAAGAAATGATTTCTTTTCCAATCCTCACGCATCGAGTGATGAAAAAGAGTTGAGAGCGATTTCTAAAACAATCGTAGATATTTCATTTAATGTATTTAAAAAAAACACACACACACACACATAGAATAACAGTACATCATAATTACGCTACGTATTTAATCAAATGTATAAAAACTCTCTTTAAACTTCGATTGTTTAATGAGATGAATTTTAAGTCGATAAATCTGGCAGTGATAAATATCTTTAGTATGCTTTTTGCATTTCTCTATAACTTCATAACACGATATGCGCATAATATTAGAGAATAAGTTAGCATTTTTTATTATCACATAAAGTAGCAAATAGCGATCGAGAGATGCTCAAGCTTGCACTTAAAAAAAAAAAAAAACAAGCGCTGGATTTTGCCCCCGGCCGCTCTCTTTTGCACTCGGATCGCGTGCACTCTGCCTTATTAAGAACTGATCCGATCTCGCCATCGTCTCCTACCGACGGACGCTCATCCTCCGGAGTGTCCCACAACCGCCGTACATCACCGACACTGGCTCCGAGGGATGAGTTATGCCCCCCTCAAGCGCGCACAGTCCTGCCTCGTATCTACCGCCTATATCCCTCCAGCCGACTTCGACGTTATCCCGCGCTCTCTGTCTGCGAGAGGTCTGGATACATGCCGCTGTTTTCGATATATATATCAAGATCTGTCTGAGGTTTGCCAGTCGAAGATTTGTTGACCCTGACTGCCTTACCTTCGCCCACAAGTATTCCAGTGTCTCGGGTAAGATTAGGATCGATCTTCCGATTAAATCTGGTCGACGCCAAGCGCAGGGAAACATTATAATATAATAGTTATTTCCGATATTGTTACTTCAAATCATGTATGAAAAAAAAGCATAAGTTTTAACGACGTATAGTTTTATAAGTTTAATTTTTACGCGTGTATTTACTCTTCTCTCTTAAGAAAATGTCTAATTGCTTTTTGTAACAACGTTATTCGAATAAGATTGTCATGTTACTTGTCCCAGCGCACGGAAACTACTATATAAGAAGAAGAGGGAGGGAGTGCGGAAACACCGTGAGAGCTCTAAAAGCGTCGCGATCTCCTCTATGAAGTTTAGCGCCAACACGGGAGAGATCCGGATGCTAGCCTTGAAATCAAGGGATCACTGACGTTGTTTGCCCAGGACGGTCACTTATTAATGCGGGCGCAGGGCCAAGCTAATTCCCTAGCCAGAGCGGTAGCTTAGAAAGGACTTAGCCGATATTCGGATCCTCGCTAATACCTGACGTAGTTGGGAGCCGCTTGTCTTTCAAAACAGCAACGATTCTATTTAGCTCTCGCGAAACGTTGATTCGAGAGAACTCAAATCTTTGGTTTTCACAAAACACGTAAAATAAAATTTGCACATCGTGTAAAACTATTCAAAGAGAAGTTTATCAGTGTAAATAATCAGAAATAAAATATAGATAAATTATTAAATCAAATAATAATAAGTAAAAAAACATTGCAAAATTATTTCTTTATTTATTAAAATAAATAAAAAGGTCTGTTGTTTAGTATACAAAAAAATATATATAGATACTATTTTCATAATAATCAAACTTAAAGAAAAAATAGCTGCTCTAAATTGTGTCAAAAATGTAGTAAATTATGTACTAAATTTAATATCAATCAAAAATAAAAATGTCAAATAAAAATTGTCACAAAGAATATAATATCGTGTGATATATAAATCTTCCATCAGTGATTTATGTACATACTTGACGTCGGGACGCTATCGTATATCTTGATTTAAAACAGTCCAAGTGGTTGTTTGCACAATAAACTTGGAATTGATCTTTAAAAAACTTTTTAAACAGATACGTACTAATCGCGAAGGATCAGCCACTTCGGCGACAGAAAGATTTAAGACTGTACGATCGAGTTTTTCATTAAAACAAGCTTCGACGGCGGCCGGGAAGCCGACGTTAACATAATCGCCGATAATAGTCCGGCCGCTTATAAAAACGGGAAAACTTTTCCCCCCGGCGAGCCGGCTGCGCTGCCGAGCCTCGACTTTCCACTTTCTCCAAGGCGGTAACGTCCCCCACGCAGCGCCGACCGAGAAGTTGGTTTACCACCCCCGGGGGTGGTTAGCGGGTCTAGTTAAGGGGCGTCTTAATTACCCACGGTAATGCTCTCTCTCTCTCTCTCTCTCTCTCTCTCTCTCTCTCTCTCTCTCTCTCTCTCTCTCTCTCTCTCTCTCTCTCTCTCCTCGCCTTGCTCGATTACCCTCGGTTCACGAGCCTCGATGTTGGTTTCCCTCAAAACTAAACGACGACAAGCGACATAGATTTCTTTCTCCGATTATTGGCTATTGTCTCGACGATACATTTTTACGGTTGATTTTGCTCTTGTATGCAAATACGCAATTGATTCTGCATGCAATAACAATTATTCGAATATTGTGCTCGGCAATTATTATGTTTGTATTTTCGCAACGTAAATGCATTTTCATAACTAAAAAATTAAATAAAGCATCATTAAAATACACAGGATCATGTAGACAACAGGAAGGGGACGCGTTGTCCTCCTACGACAGTGTCGAATCCAATTACGACCACGTGGGATAGCAATACTTTTTAAGGGTGAGTCTGCAACGAGGAGGAACACGGAAAAGGTCGCGCAACGGGTATTGCGGCACGGTTTGTCGTCTCTCGCTCCTATAAATTCGCGGGAATTAAACGAAAGAATGCGGTCTGCCTCGACGTACGACCCACCCACCCTTAACCCTCCAGCACCCTTTCTCCTTCTCTCTTTCTGTGGGGGTGAGAGTGCCCTTTCTCTTCTGTGCGCGTCTCTCTTTCGCGCGTTACCGCGGGGGCTCATTTTTGGGGGTTCGTTGGATTTTTAATTAAGGGCGCAGTGGTGACTCCCACGGCAAGAATGCGCGGTATCGTGCGAGGTATTTCGTCGAAAAACCTCTCCGCGTACTTATCCCTTCTCGCGACGCGTTTCGACTTGAACGTCGTGTTATTTAATAATTTGCGTTAACTCGAATTGCCACTAACAACCGTGACATTTTGGATGAATTGTAAGGGTACTAGTATACGATTTATAAAATTCCTGCAACATTATAGACATTATCGAATAATAAAACAAACATAAATTGATTAATAACAACGTCGGCTATCTTAGCTATAATTTTGGCATTTCTACGATTAAGTATTAAAATAATACAACTCAAGTTCATTGAGGAATAAAGTGCACGTTAAGTTGTCTAAAAGAATTTCAGGTTCCCGCGTAGCATCAAAGCGCGCACAAGAAATCAATTTTTAAGAGAACGAAAGATGTCGAGCGGATGTTGCAAACTTCACCAAGAGGGTGCTTCACCCTCCCTCGTTGCCCCCTCGCGCGCGCGCGAATCTCTCCGCGGACCAGACCGAGGGAGGGTAGTTTTGATTTATGGAGACCGGCCGGCAGATTTACGAATATCAAATTCGCGTTTAAGGGGGTCGATGGTGCCATCGTAGAGAGGGCTGCAAAGGCTACAATGCCACCTAGGGGTCGGCCGTCTCATGTGTGTACATTACGTGAGAATTTACAGTGTTGTAGGGTGAGCCAAACGTTGCGCATAACTTTCGAAGGAGATGTGAGGAAGTTCTTATTGAACCCCACCGAAGAATTTGTCGGTATGAGCTCTTCGAGATTCAACGTCAGTTGAATAAGTTTCTAATTAGGTAGTACTGTAATAAGATGTATATTACAATATAAGATAAGCAAGCGTCAGTATCTCAGAATGGTTTTTTATTTCTAGAAAATTGTAAACTCGTTTGAGATAAAAAAAAAAAAAAACTCGCTGTTTTAACTAAAACTTGAAAAATATAGAATTAAAACTATAAGAGTAAAATAAATCATTGCGTCTGTTTTCTTAAGGTGCAAGAGAGAATAACTCGCTTACAATTTCCCGAAATGAAAGCTCGCCGAGCTGTCCGCTTAAACAAGTCTGACTGAGAACTGTACGCGAGAATGCAAATTCCGTCTCGGGTAAACCTCACCCGGTCCAGGTAGTAACGCGCCGAATAAATCATGCGAGATACTCCGGACGACCCTAAGAGGCGAGTCGGTGCAGGAGCACCCTCGCGTGTTTATGTGCCAGAATCGACATATTTCAGATGCGCTTTTAAATATTAAATCCACCGGAGGGTGCATATCGTGCCTTCGTTTCGCGGCAGCCGTTTCGCGCATAAAGCACACTAATGCGCGGGTCGCTCTTGCTCGAGCGGGAGAAAAGCGAGTGTTACACACACACACACACACCAACACGCGCGAACTCGCAGAAAGTCTGTGACTTCCGTTGCTCGTATCGGGAAAAACGACGGCTCGTTTATTACGAGTACGGAAATACTTCATCACATCTATGTATATATAGTTCTCGCGCCGGCGACTTAGATTTTACTTTTAATGAAACAAACAAGAATAACGTTGGTTGTTAAAAAACATGAAACTTAAATAGCGATTATTAATTTGCGGACGCATTTCGGGGGCATTTGAATGCTCTTATATATATAATATAAACTTTTATTTCACGCTTTTTAGAGTTTCTTTTATCTCGACCGCGCTGTGTGTGTGTGTGTGTGTGTGTGTGGGTAGGTGGGTGGGTGGTGCTTGCAAAGTCGCGCGCGCGCGAGTAATCAGTGATTGCGAGCGAATGTTCGAATGATGCACGCGCAGTGAAGCGTGCTCGTCGAATTTTCTCTTTTTCTCGTCCGAGCAAGATAATTCTCGCTCTCCTCAGATGTTCACTTCAATCTCTTGGCGAATATTTGAAGAGGCCAGATCAAAGCGCGTCTGGTCAATTTCATCAACATTTGAATACGTGCCTCCTTTTCCTCCGTCTATCTTCCTCCGCTTCGCTCTCTCGCTCTCCTCCTCGCTTTTCCGGATCTACCTAAACAACCCCCAGTCCTTTGCGATCTTTTTGCGTGGACGACTGGCTAGCGAAAAGAGCCGAGGAAAGCGAGATGCGCGAAAGGGGAAGGGGTTGAGCGGGTTGGGAAGTTTTCAAAAGTGTTTGGCTGAAACGAGAAGCGTTAAAGGAAACGCGCGCGCCGATAACGTAGACCTTCCAAAAGACACTCGTCTCGATGCAACGCGCTTTTCGTTACTTCTGAAGTTTTTCATTTTGAAAAACTTCCACTATCTTCCCCCAAGCTTTCTCCTTTAACTCTCACATCGTCTGAGATTTTGGACGAGCGAAAGAGAAGCAAAATCTCAAGAGTCAGAAAACGTTGCAGTTTGTTACTCGTTTGTACCGTAATACTTTATCAGATTACATATCAGGATCAGAGAGATAAGAATAATCTGAACAATACCATACATTAAGACGACAGCTGGTGCAAAATACTTTCGGGGAAGCGGGTATTAAATAGGAACGGGCGCTGCGGCTCGCGATCAAAGCGTAATTTTAATTAGGCAGATTATACGGAAAGATAAAAATTATTAAAATTATTGCCTTAATGAAAGGGAACCTTCGTCGCTTCATGGAGGGACGCGTAATTAAACGTCGGGAGTAGCTTCCCTAGGCGAGGGTTGTTTCTGGGTGCTAGCTGGGTGAGCCAAGTAATATACAAGCATACGGATTTGAAAAGATCGTTTAATTTCTGCCAGCTCGTGCTGTTCAGTCTGTTCACACCTAATCTACGCTATGCCATTACCAAAACGATCACTTCAATCCGCAACACGCGGAATATTGCGAGCGGCAAAATTATTAAAGCCTCGCATCCATGTGACTGTTACGATATATCAAATATTTCAAAGCCATGATTGTTAACAGTTGATATTTTAATAAATGTTCGTTTAATAATAATTTGTTAATTATTTTATTAAAAAAATATTACCGTAATTGAGATATTTCGATTGTGTATATAAAAAGTTGATTATATACAAATACTTTCCTACGTAATCGACAATAAAAACAAAATTACATATTCACGTATAAAAACAGCAATCGGCCTATCAATCGAATGCTTCATCCTTAAGTCAATTCCTCGTCACCATCCTGAGGAGAACCAATGGAAGGTCGATAAGAGGGCCGCCCCCTTCTGGTGGCAGATCAGCCCGCAAACCGCAAGGTGCCACCACACCCCCAAAAACCACCCCTGACACCCCCGCGGCCAATGATCGGGCCTAGCCATCCCCAGACCACAAACCAACCGCAAGACGATGCGCAGAGCCGCCTCGTTCACGCACGCACCGCGCATTCCGACCGCAAAACAAAATGGAGCCCAGGAAACCGCTAAGATTTTCAGCGGCGCGCCGCGAAAGTCGGCGTTGAAGACGATTCTCCGAGATATTCACTGTAAATATTAAAAACGAAAAAAAGAATTTGTTAAACGACATGCATGTTGTAGAAAACTCGGTGTATATTCTAATTGCTTACCGGTAAATAAAATGAATGCATTAGTTTTGTAAATAACATATTTTATCTTGTTTAAAGTCAAGAGAAGCGTCTCAAAGAAAAAATTTGTAGTACGCAGTAACACACGCTGTGTATAATATACTATTCGCTTTATGTGCTATTAAATTTAATACAGATAAACGTAAAAAGATGTTAATTGATCTTTTATTTCTGTTGTGTAAAAAGAAGAATCGTAACAACCACCGTTATGCTCATTGGCATCACTAGCCGTGCATTCAAGTAGAAATCATGTCGCGCCTCCATTTCATTTCCCGCCGGAGATGCGCGCTCTGAACGGCCGTCGTCAGCGATCGACTAGAATTTTTCTGTGTGAGTTCTCACGAGACTTGGCACCTCGCGGAGGTGGGCAACCTGGCAGGTTGCAGCCTGGGGTTCTGAGGTACCCCAGCGTGGCCGTTGCGGCAGCGACTGGGGGAACCCGCGCACCCGCGGTGAGGGAGGATACGAGTAGGGGGAGGAGGGTGGCGGACGGGTGGCCGAGGAAGCAGAGGAGGGATTTTGAAAGAGGGTCGGTGGTCGAGGTGGTAGTGGCGGAGGTTGTTGGAGCAGAAGGAGGCAAGAGGAAGAGAATGAGGAGAAGGAAGAGGAGACACAGTCTCGTGGAGGAAAAGGTGGCAAGGGATAGAGAGCGAGAGCAGAGGTAAAGAGAACGAGGAGGCGGTAGGTCTAGGGGATGGGTTGCCTAGCTACCGGCGAGACCCGGCCAAGATACTCCGAGATCTCTCTCGACTGCCTCAGGTCGGGCTCGCATATTTCTCTGGCGCGTTTGACCAGGTTCTTCGGAGTCGGAAGATCGAACACAGAGAAATGGCTAACCGACCGACCTATCGATGACCCGATACTCAAACGTTCGTGATTTCCGCGGAGGAACTAGGCGAGAATTAAGCACAACGCTTATTGTGCAGAATTAATTAAGATTACCTGTGTGTAAAATAATGTGTAATACTAAACATGCACAATATGATTTTTTTCAGAGGGAAAGAAAGAAAGAAAGAGAACAACAAAATATATTTAAAATATATTTAAAAGTATATATTTTTCTATACCTTATACTGTTTTCTAAAAAAAAAATGTTAAAGACATTCATATTTAATTTAGAATATTTCAATTTAGTTTACAAAAAAATGTTTTAATATATAAAACTATATTTAAATTGTTTAATATGTAAAATTATATTTTTAAACAGTTTATTTATATATGTGTGTATATAAACACATGTATATGTATTAAGAAAAACATTACTTACCACTAAATTTCTTTAAAATGCAAACAACAAGAAATAAGTAGACACATTACAAAGAAATTAAAATTCATTTATGATAGAAACGTTTTTCAAATAAATCAACGAGATCATTAAATTTTGGAAAAGTTTTCATTGCAATGAATCACGATTTTTTTAATCTTAATTCATCAAACTTGAAACGTAACCTTGAGAAATAAAAAATAATCTAAAACAAGCATCTTGATGCAATTAAGATGCGCTCGTTGTTTTAATAATTTTTTTTTCTTAAGATGATACCAGTGTCGCCCTCGTACGAGGAAGATGTTAAAGACATTTAAGAAGACTCACCCTCCTCTTTCTCGCACCCTTCTTTAGCTCTAAGAAAACGTCACCCTCGTGGTAAGGCAGCTTGCGAAAAGGTCGGTAAAGAATAAGTTTTAAAAATCGTAAAATATTAATTTTTTCGTACAAACTTAAAATTTTATTAGTAAGTTTGTTAATTCAATATTTTTTTAATGTCAATCTTACGAGCTCAACACTTTTCAAAACCTGTTAGATAGTTTTAAACTCTTATTTTCCTAAATAATAAAATTATTTAACAATTAAAAACCGAATTTAAAAATTTCCTTTAAAAAAATTTTTTACAATGCACTTGTTATTAAACCGACGTAAGATTAAGAATGAACAGTTATTGAGCCTGGAACGAAATGAGTCGGTAAGAAAGAAAGAATAAGGATATTTTCTTAAAGAAGGTGCGCCGCCGGCAAGCGTCTTTTCTAAGAAGCTACCAGTACGTTTGGTCGTCACCAAGAAAGATGGCGCCTTCTCTTAAGAATCTTAAAAATGCTACACTTTTTTTTATTGCGTCTTATTAAGGTTTTTTTTTTTGCCTAGCGCGTGTTATAACTTTCAAGAAGAAAGCAGATATCAATTTTTGGTTTCAAATCATTGTTATTGGTGATCGAAAACGAATTGTGAGTATTATACGCTTGAGTATTTTGCATCCTGATGAATTACAACAAGTACGAATTTATTTCACAATCCGAATAAACGAGAAATTGTAGGATCTGCATACAAGCGAGGCTTTTTCCCTCGACTCTTTTTATGTTCCTTTCGGCATGTCGGCGTTTCGTGCCGCACGAAGAACAAAGGCTGCACGGTCGGTTAATTTAATCTAAGCAAACATCATATAGATGGTACGGGAATGTGTTTCACGGGGTGTCAGGGAGATCGAGGAGGGTGGAATATTCGTGCGCCGCGAGCGAGCGGGGACGAGGATCCGCGGGCCATGGATCTAGATACATACGTAAGTACAAGAGTATTCAAGACGGTACAGTGGAGCGATGTTTAGCATGTAGATGAAGATCTTGGTAATCAAGGGTTGGCGGCCCCGCGGGCACACTTCGTCAAGTCTCTCTCTTATTTCCAGGCATCGCCATGCGGTGCACGAATCCGTGTGGAAGTTAATACGACGCCGTCTAACAGAGTTTTACGCAATTTCTTCGGAAAGTAAAAATTGCGCTTGCGCAACACGAGCAGTTTTTGAGAGATTTCGTTTTCTTTTATTAGCAAATACCTACTCCTCTCTTCTGTAGAAAAAATTAAATATCTAATATTGTTTATAATAAGAAATATATATCTAAAAACGTTTTCCATTATTTTAACAAGCGATCTTATAACAATTAAACAAATACTCTAACAACTGTAAGTAAATAGAAAATTAATTTAAATTAAAAAATTATATAGACTACAACCAATTAATTTATTAATGAGCTAAACGGTAACAAACGAGAGAACAAGCCGCGACGTTGGTTGCGATTTTCTTTTTCGACGATATCCCGAACCGGAGCCGTATCTCGTTCGAAATGATCGGGTCTCGTCGTTCGAAAATTCACCCCGTAATCGACGGACAAAAAGTAATTTCCCATCGAGCGCGACAAAGGGTGATTTTGCATGGGGGGTCGTGTCGGCGATAGCCACGGGGGTGGTAGTGACCGGTGCGTGTAACGACCATTCCCTCCTGCCATCCCATCACCGCCGATCCCTCTGCGCCACCTACAAAACCACCCCCGCACTGCTGCCGCCACCGACCAGAGCGAACGCCACGTGCGTTCGATGCGTAGAAAAGATGTGGGAAATGTGCGTACGTGCGTAAAACGCGTTCGATCCAATCCGGTATGTGGGGCTGTGGGACATTTTTTGTTTGCGTTTCCTCAACTTTAATTTTCATAGCTTTTGTTTACAAATTTGCGAAACGACAGTCGTGTCATTAACGCGTTCGTAAAGAGAAACATCTATTAACGTGTGTGTGATTAAAATACATAAAATTTCAATACAACTGAAATAATTACTGTGCATTGATTGTACGGCAAATACCGATACTTAAAAAAAAAAACGTATATCTGACATTGTGCTGTTATTTATGTTAATTAGAGTTTGTGTGTAACAAAACTCTTAAAATTTAATATCACGATCGATCGGTGCTTTCAAGTTACATGGCTCAAAGAAATTCCTCGTAAACTGCAATGCGCTGCACAAAATTTACAGCACATTCAAACCGCCATTTCCTCATACATAGTCTCTTCTACGCTCAACTTCTTTTTCATTGAAAGACCAAGCCGACCTCGTAAATTACGTTATACAGCGAAATAATTATTATTGCTCATCGAACAGGAAGTGCGCGAAGTTTCGCGGCGCGACAAAAGCGTTCGCAACATTCAAAATCCGCTTCGACTCGCGCCGGTCTTCTTTGTTGGCGGAAATAATATATCGCGTCGCGCGTCTCGAAAACGCCAACGAAGCAGAGAAAAGCGCGAAAGAATCGCTTGAGGGAGGGAGAGAGAGGGGGAGGTAGAAATGAGTAACAGAATCGTGGATTTAGCGCGCAATCGGTAACGCGGCTGGTGGTTGTGGGACGCGATAAATCGGTAGGTATGGCCAACTGCTCGAGCCAACGAGCCATGTCCAGTTTGCTGCCCCTCGCTAGAGAGAACGGCTCGGTGGACGGTGGCGCGAGTCCTCGCGAAGCCGGGAACGATGAAAGGGGTAACGAAGAGCCGCGCCGCGGGGAGCGGAAGGGCGAGAGGGACTATCCCGACATTCACCGCACGCTATTCTTCATACTCCATTATCCGTGCTCTACTCCACTCTACTCCATTATGCCGGCACCGCGTATAAACGACGAGTCGTACCCGCGCCCGCCCGACCCTCCCGGCGCGAACCACCGTATGTCCATCAGGTTGCTCGTCGTCCTCTGCCTCGCTGTGTGCAACAGCGATAAACACCAGCCTGAGCGCGGCGACTCGGTTATCGAATGAGAAAAGTACACCGCTTTATGCGGACCGCTTCATAATCCGCGTCAAACTTCGCTCCGATGTATGTCCTTTGACTGATGCGAAAGCTGACGACGGAGTCGACTTTTTGTTTCGCGAATAATTCGCGAGTGTTTATTAAAGATTATTTATTGTCTCTTCAAACTTCGCAAATTGACTCTACGATTTATATTCGCGGAACATTGCGACGAATATATATTTTCAGTTATAATATTACATCATTGTGTTTGTGCACAATCGTTAATAATATAACGCGTTTGCGATTGTTGACACGCAATAATTATTATTTTGAATTGAAATATTATTGTGCGATTTAAATTAAATATTCGAAACTTTGTGAGCTAGATCTTTGGAAACTATCCATGTGGCGGAGAGGAACGCATAATTCACTATGCGATAAACATAACTCGGTGCGCTAAATACGAAACGAGCTTTCGTCACACACGTACATATATATATATATACGCGACTTGGTTCCGCGAGGCAAGCTTGCGCGAATTCCCCTCCCGAGACTAGGGTTTAATTAAATCTTTTGCAAATTTGCATATACGCACTTTCGTCAGTGAGAATCCTTTAGAACCCTCGGCATTACCGAGACCCCAGTAGAGATTCGTTTCCCTTATACCTACCTGTGTTATGTAGATCTCGGCGTCGCTCGGATCCTCGGAGATGATAATAATAATCTAAGCGAAGAGACGACTTCGAGAGCAAGGATATCGTTCGAAAAACTACGGCACTACAACAAAAGAAAAACAATTATGTAACAATTATGCAAAAACAATAATGTAAAATATAATATCATGCCGCAATAAAATGATCAATTTTTGAAAACACTAATACAAAAAAAAAAAAGTAATGCGTAACAGAATAAAGAGAATGCACGTCGTTTCCAAGTCGTTCGGAAACTCAGCGAGGAATGAATTCTAGGATTGTGGATCGCACAGCGGGACTGAAGAGAAAACTCATGGATCATATTTTGAAATACACTTTTACTTCGACTCGGTCAAAAACTACGGTAACAATAGATCGGTAGATATGTATATCGGAAATCATTGTTATTTTTTTGTTTTTTTTTTTTTTTTTTTTTTTTTTTTTTTGTTTTTTTTTAGTAGAACTGTCGACATTTAAATTTAAGGACAATGGCACAGAATAAAATCTCCCCTAAGGGACAGTTTTATAAATTTAAATTATAAAATTTCGATGTTCTTTCTTACATGAGATAAATTGTTAACTTTTCATTTTTAAACTGTGGTTTACGATTCTTTTGCAATATAACTCATTAAAGATAATTTCATCATTTTTCACAAAATACATTGTGATAAAAACAAAGCTGCAGAGTTTCGGTATTGCTCTTGTGACGTTCAAATTTTCTCATAGTGCACTAAATTTTTTAATCTGCATGATCAAATTGTCTCATATAATAATTATTATCATCACATTTCTTAATCGTTTTTATTATTTCATTTTGTAATTTTGTATATTCGTTATTTTCATTTCTGGTATGTATATCGAAAAAAAAGAAAATGTCCATAAACTCATACCGAGTTTTTGGATTCTTCATAAATCAACTTCGAGCTTTGTAGAACTGGCCCTTTGAGGAAAACTAAAGTCTTGGTTATACTTTCAATTTCAGGTGGCAAGCAAAACAGTCAGAATCAGACGGAAAAGCCATTTCATTGTAATGTATGTGACGGCACGTTTTCTCGATATTCGTCTCTCTGGTCCCACAAAAGACTTCATTCGGGAGATAAGCCATTCAAATGCGAAGTTTGTGGCTTGGCATTTGCGAAAGGTAAGTACAAAAAATAAGTAATCGTGTGTAGAAAACATTCAATACTTAAATTTTTTAATCACATCAAATAAAGCTATAACAACTTGGAATAAAGTCATAAGACACGGATGTAGTTGTGCAATTTTGTGAGAATATAAATTACAGATTGCAATTACAAATCGTTTTATCGAATTGAGGTGATTTAGAAAATTATTTTTAGAACGCTTTGCTTCCCGAATTTAAAATCCTTATATATTGCACTGTAATTTGTAAAGATATAAATTTTTGTTAACTTTTTGCAGCCGCCTATTTGAAGAATCATGGACGAGTTCATACCGGTGAGAAACCCTTTAAGTGTAGTGTTTGCGGCATGCAGTTTTCGCAAAGTCCGCACTTAAAAAATCACGAGCGCATCCATTCCGGCGAACGACCCTATCAGTGCGAGGTCTGCGAGAAAACTTTCGCGAGACACTCAACGTTGTGGAATCACAGAAGAATTCACACCGGCGAGAAACCGTACAGATGTAATATCTGCGGCTCGGCTTTCAATCAAGCTACGCATCTCAAGAATCATGCGAAAGTTCATACCGGTGAAAAGCCGCACAGGTAATTTTCGCGTATTCAGAACGATTCGATTATTCAAATTTTTTTTATTTCCTTTGTGTATAAAATTTTCTTGATACTTTCCTTTAGATGTGATATATGCGAAATCGGTTTCTCCGATCGTTTTGCGCTCAAGCGTCACCGTGCGATTCACGAGAAGTACGGTCAGACAGCACGGAGTCAGAATGCGAACAATCCAGCTAACGCACAGCAAGCCAACGCGAGCAGTCAACCGCAGCCGCAGCAGCAGCAGCAGCAGCCGCAACAGGCGCAACAAGGTCAGGTCGTGGTTGTGAACGCGACTACTCCTGTGACCGTTAGCCAGGGACAAGGCCAAGTAATGCTCGACGAGGTCTACAAGTGTCAGGTGGCCTTCCCAGAGCCTAAATGATTCAGCTAGAGAATACCTTTCAGAAACTGGTAAAAAGGTTAACTTTTTTTAACCTTTAAAAAAAAATATTTACAATGAAAAGCGGGATTTACGGATGGATGTATGATATAAGGGATGATGAAAAAGACTCTTACACTCTGATAGAGCCAAGTGAGAATCCGACGTAAAGTGACCCGAGAGAGTTGCATCTCTTTTTTTTCGTGTGCGATCGCTCGGATGCTGTGAATGAATTATTACTTGGACTGTCAGTAGTTTGAATTTAGACATGCATACAAATTTAAGGGAAACAAAAGAAAAAAAAATAAAAAAAAAAAAAGATAGTCGGGAAGACTTTGTGACGTTGTGCGAGTGAAGAATAATTTTGTGAAACATGTTCTCGGAAGAATTCGGTTCGTATGAGACAATTGAACGTTTCGAAAATATTGCCAAACAATCAACGAAATCTTTTTGCAAAAAAACCTGTAATTATGGAGAAATACATTTGTCTTTATTTTATTATCCAAAAAACGAGAAGAGAATATTTAAATTGCACAGCATTATTTCGTGTGCGCATTATTTTTTCTTTTTTTTTCAAAAGAATACTGGGAAATGTGTTTGTATGTATAATTCTTTCTTGAATATTGCGTAATGATCGTTGATACTGGCAAATTTCATAAAGAAGAGCGTAAGAACACGAAATTAACGAACGTCTTGCCAGCATTTCATGACACTCCATGAACGGCGTTGTGCAATAGTTACGACATTAATTCTGCGATAGATCGAGTGTACTAAGACCGATTGTAATAAGCACAATTGTGGCAGTTTATTACGGCAACAAGAAGCGTAGATATGAGGTATCGTGGAGTTTTTTCTTTTGTTTTTTTTTCAGCGAATTTTGAAATAAATGGCAAAGACAGGCAAAAGAAGAAAGAACAAATATGTTTATATGCAACGCCCGAACCTCGGCCCTTCTGATTTTCACAGTATAGTTTAATTTTATATTTAAGATTTTCACTGAAGTCTTCGTATGATTTTCACGAAGATCACACTCAACCTGAAACGCAAGAATTTTTGAATGGCGCCTTGCGTATTTTGCGGAATAACGTGGCACGGAACGACATCGCGATTTGTGCGAGCTTTCTTCCGTCCAGTCATTCGGGATAAGAAAAAAGCATCGCAATTACCGAAATGTTGACAACGACCATGAGTAAAAACGGCGGTGATGAAAAAAACAGTAGCGCGCGACACTTAAACTCGTTGAAGCTGCAATAATAATAAGTGGATATCGACGGGATAAAGAAAACTAATTCATTTTATAATTTTTAAGATGTCGCGAGTACATAGATATGTTAGTTGATAAATAGTTGCTAGTTTGTAAACTATAGCGCAGAAAAAACTAGAATTATATATATATATATATATATATATATATGTATGTATGTATGTATGTGTATATATATATATGTATATATATATATATATAATATTATATAAATATACATTAATTTTTATAATCTCACTTGTTAAAGCGATTCCGCACTGTCGCTACTTTTAAGTATCAAAAAAAGAAAGAATCACCATATATGATTAGATTGTACATTTGATAGCTTCATACCATCATGATTGATGAACTTGCGTGCTGTAATGACGTATATGTGCATATACGAGTACGTGTATGCATGGTGTATGAATATGTGCATATACGAGTATCTGCACATATAGAAATATAATCATAAGTATATAATTATTATACATTGCTTTCGAATATGATTTGGATACCCTCTCACGAGAAACACCGATAAATTTCGCGTTCGATTTCCTGTTATTAGTTATTTTTTAATTATTTTTTAATTATTTGCGTATCTCTGTTTCCGAATCTTATTCGTCAAGTGAGTTATTTGTCTCTTCTTCTTGTGTAACTTTAAAAAAATAATTTATAATATGGAAGAGAAATGTGTGGAAAAAGAGAGAAAATACAAAGTTTTCGGAAGGTGTCCGAAATTGATCTTTCATCTGAATTTGTTATATTATATATCCATTCGCGCGCAAAGTATTGCGAGACATGTCAGTCAAAATCGATTGTCAGTTTGTCTTTTTTTTTTCATATATATTCAAAAATCAGGGAATAATCCTCTGTTTTATTGATTAATTTATAAAATAAAGGTATGCAATACATAATTTTACTTTTACATAATTAAATAACATACCTGTTACAGTATTTTCGATTAGAGTAAAAACAACTCAGCTGAATTTTTCTATTCTCATTTACGGTCTCTCACGGATGAGATTAGAATAGAATTCGTCTAAATTGTGACTCGACAATTACAACGTCACATCACCATTTACATTTTACTTGAGCGTGAACGAACGGCAAATAGTTAAAAAAAAAAAAAAAAAAAAAAAAAAAAAAAAAAAAAAAAAAAATGAGATGACACGTATATTTGAGAAACATGAATCAACGAGTCACAGATTAGACATACATACTTAAGTTAAAATAATAACTTAGCTCAGCACGTAACGCAGCATCTTGAGTTTTTAAATACGGATCAGCACGTTTCGTTCTTTCCTTCTACTGTGTGAAGTCAAGGAAACATTTTTCGATTAAAATCAACCGATGAATCCTAAATCGACGAATCTTCCGTTTTCATTATAATAACGAAGAGAGATGTAAAAGAGAATAAAGATAATCTTCTATATAAATGATATTTTGCTAAGAAGCAGCATATATGTGAATCTGTTTCTTGACATTCTGTCATTTTAGAAAGAACCCATCCTAAATAGATAGTTTTCTCTGTTGAAGCAAGAAAAAAGTTATTTTCAATATTCTGTATTTAGATGTATAGACGATTTGACGCTCGAGAAGCGTAAAGATAGTATTTTGAGTGATTGTACATTGAACAAAATTAAATTAATTTATAATTTCTTCTTTAACGCCTTTCCTGAATGAATCAGCTGAATGCTAATAAACAAGAATACTTTGTGTGTATTCTGTATAACTAAAAAAAGCCTCAGTTTCGTGTCATTTTCATTCAGTGTATGCTCACTTTTTCACGAATATCATTTTAACGATCTTAGGATAATAACGTATAGGGTGACAATAAAGCATCTTTCGTATATTTCACAATCGCATCTTTTGCATTGTCTCGTAAAATACAATTGCGGTATTGTCATACAGTACATTTATTCATATATTCAAGGTGATCTTTCGAAATGCATGTTTCTCGCGGTTTTATCGCGTTATGGAGAATCGAGAAAAATTCTTAAACACTCCTGTACGTAACGGTACTTATATCCAGCAAATACACATTTTTAAAAACTGACATTTCCAAAATCAAATCAAGGCTTTAATTACTATCGCGACTTAATATCGTGTACTTTGTATCAATGATAAAAAAATATATATATATAAAAAAAATATGTTGTTTTAAAAAAATACATATACCTATACACACACATGTATATATATATATATACATATATATATATGTATTTTTTTATCGCAATAAAATACGAACTTTCCTCTTGACGCAATTCTCTTATTAATTGATCTCTCACGAAACATATTTTTGGGAAGAGTCTATTTTGATTACAATCTTACTATCTTTATCGAAACTGTGACGTGACGATAAAATTGAAAATAGCGTTCTCATCAAAAGCAACTCGACAAATACTTCTCCTAAAACGGTTTTTGCGAGCAAAACACTGCATTAACAAGTGCAGGTTTTTTTTTTCAAGAATACTTTTTTATACTTATACTTTCTTTCTCGCTCTATGTCAATCAGATCCTACAATAATGAATTTAATCGAAGAGAATTGAACAATATATCGAATGAAGAAATAAGCGAATGTAATTACAAATGTTAAGCTTACGAGTAATTTTTAAATAGTTTGTTGAGAATTGCTGCGGCAGATGCGGCGCTATCTTGAATTTATTTTTTATTTTTTATTTTTTTGCGCGGTTTCTGCTACTCGCACGTGTATACGCATAAAATATTTTTACAAAAAAACTTGATTTTCAAAAAACATGCATGTTGTTTTTATTTAAATAAGTTTGCAAAATAACAAAGAAAGCGAATTTTTGCAGCGGTGCGTCTCCTCGCGGCAATTCCGCATCTCAAGGTGTAATATTTCATAGAACCTGGAGCTTCCGTTTGAATCAAAATCAGTCTGGAAGCGTCTTCCTTAAATCCCACGCGTGGATTGCGTTCTCATTTGTCCGGTCTTAATGAATCCGTATAAAGAAACATTTTCGCGAGCGAACACACGGAGTTCGAGTTTGTCATCATCAAGGGTCGAGGTTTCGGGGTTGATAGATCACGAGAATCGAAATCGTTCGTCAGAGAAGAAGATTTACTTGCATTCCCAGAATACCTCGTAAAGTACGCAAAAACAAAAAGGATCCCCCGAAATCTCTTCAACTATTCGACCCTTTCGACGCGAAAATATTGAAAAAGGCCTGTGGGAAAAACTGTTCTTTGCGCGCTGTAATTTTTATATTTACTTGAAGAGTAATAATAACATGCATCTATAACGTCAAATTTGTATATCTTCGTTTTTATACTATTTTTAATTATACTGTCTCTTTTTTAATTGTTATATTACCGCATCTATTAACGAAGATAATTTTGGCGATTATACACTTATTATATATACGTGAACGAAAAAGATTTATACTGCGTGCGGATTTATTTGTCACATCTCGTCGAATTGAATTTTACAAACAGAATATTATTATGTGGACACGGTATATATGGAGAACACGATATATACACGTAGCGAGTTTTGATAAAATAAACCACGTTCCTACATAAAAACAATCTGCTCTTTGTCGTAACGATTGAGTGTATTATGAAGAACGATACGCTTTTGGACATCGTTACTTGCCGATAGTGAACCAAGTACAAGAGAATTTCTAATGGCCTCGTGTAACGTATAAAAGAAACAAAAAGAGGAACTTAAATTTGTCGGGAAGAATTTGCAATTTTCTGAGGCGATCTGTTGAAATACGTTATCACGCGAGTACGCGTAAGGCTTGACACGTTGATCACTCGCGAGAGACATTTCGATAACAAATCAGTTTGTTATATTGTAAGATGTATAATTGTCGCGCTAATTTTTTATTTTTTTCGCGCGCGCGCGTCCATGAGCAAAATAAAAAAAGAGAGAAAACGAGTTGTTAATTTTGTTAGAATGCCATGATTATTATCATGATGTGACTGGCCTACGATATTCTTATGTATTTACTGTGTTAAATCCGACGACGATGCACCGAATACACATCTTGTTTTGAACCGCTTCTGATTCGGATTATCCAATTACGACTGATTTTATTATGTGAGATGATACACGAACAAATGTTTATCTTTACTGCGTTAATTTCAAGTAAGTTTAATCATTTTTTCTCATTGTCATCATGTGCGTCTCGTCATCTCGATTTCTCTCTTTCAATTCGCTCTGTTCTCCTACGAAGTTAAGTTATTTAATTACGGATATGTCTACAAAAAAATTACCGTTGCTTTTCTTTTCTGTTAAAAGTTGTTTCATTTAATTGCAAGCGCACACACACAAGCAGAACTTAGTGGACTTACTTATTATTTAAACAAAAATTACTTCAATTCAAGGATTGGTGATATAAAATGGATATCTTTATCAAAATGTAGTGATTTGTTTTCTAGTTTCGAAAAAATCGAACTCCAATAAAAATTGATCGACATTGATAAAGGCTGATTTTTTCTTTTTTCTCTTAAAGAAAAAATAAAAGAATTTGAATAAAAATTCTAGATAATAAAAGAATCAACTGCTCTTCTAATTATCGTCGGCGTCACTGAGAAATTTATCCGTGTGTATCTTTTACACACGAAGGAAAAGAAGAGAAGAAGAGAAGATGTAAAAGCAGGATGTCACTTTAGATTAGCTGCTGTCAATATATATATATACACACACACACACACACACATATATATATATATACACACATACATATATATATATATATATATATATATATATATATAAACTAGAACGATAATTTTATTGAATGTAACGTGTATCATACTTGGCTATCGCCTAGATAACGAGCAAAAATCGTACTGATTAAAAAAGAAAAACCTTAGTGCACGATTATATCAGATCTTAGGTAATAATAATAATAAAAAAATGATGTCCCAACGGACATTTTCATTTTTGAAAACTCTTGGATGAACTTTATTTTTCTTCGTTGTGTGTGCGAGTGCGCGTGTGTGATGCATGTTGTCTAGTATTGTCAGTAAACATATATGCGTGCGTGCATGCGCGCGTACGCACATGTGTGCATGTGAGCGAGCCAAGAACAAAAAACACATAATTGTTATTTTATACATACAATTGATTATGGAAAAAAGGTAAAGGTCTTTGTAGATTTTTGAGAAATCGTAAAAAAAAAAACAATAACCGAAGTAAATTCACTTCACCACCACAGACCTGATTTCATCAAATACATATATAATACATACAAACTTTTTAATAAGGCGCGAGTTCACTCTTTCTCTCTGTTTTAGCAAAAATCGAATGATATGCTATTACTCGTTTTAAACGGTAATTTTTATAATAGATATATAATAAGCTTTAAATAAATTTTTATTAGCCGGTTTTTAAACTAATTTTTTAACATTATTTTTATAACCTCTTGTAAAATTTTGTTGGACATATATGTACTTACTATATACATATTATGTATAAAAAAAGTCGTTTTTTTTTATCAATGTAAAAGTCAACTTTTCACATCATATATATCTGTGTTCAAATTGCCAGATTTAAAATTCCACACAAAAATTTATCTTTTTGAACATAAATATTAAACGATAAATATTAATCTGTGACTCTTAGTTTTTCATGGTTTTGTTCTTTTCTATATTAATGAAATTTACTGATGAAATTTAATTTCGATTTAATCTCGAAACAAATTTAATATCAGTTACGGTAGTTGATCGATTAACTTAACCGAATTGACCAATTGCGATCAACGATTAATAGTAAAGTCGACTAAGATCGGTTGATCAGAAGCCATTTTTATATCGACAGTAATCGCAGAAGAAACTTGTAAAGTTGAGTCAACCAACTCCGATTAATTTAATCAACAAATTAAACTTTAACCGCGATTGTTCAGTTTGGCTGATTAAATGTGACTTTTTATCTCTTTCTCTCTCTCTCTCTCTCTCTCTCTCTTTCAATTTCAACAAAATAATCCTATGTATGTATGTATGTATGTATGTACTACATACATATATCCGAGAGATCTATAGTTATCTGACGTGATAGCAGCCGATTGGTCACGCGCATGAATGTACGTGAAATTAACCATTACTGTCGTCGTGAGCGTAGAGCTTGTGTGCACGCGACGAGATCCTGTGTCCGTGTCCCGTGTTACAACCAGGACCACCGCTGTTGTCACAAGATCGTCAACACGATGTCAATCTCAGTACTTTCGTCCGATCATCCCTGAGAATCGCACGGTGGAAGATTTGGAAAATCGGAAGGTAAGCGTTTGTGAAATGGGATGTGTAAAACTCGCCGCAAAGGAGAAGACGCGCAGACGTAAATGTAAATTGTAAACGCTCGGTTCTCTGCACGTCCGACTTTCGGCCGTTTTTAGCCGAGTGACAGTTGCAGCTGCAGGTGCGAATCGACGTGAAAAGTCGTTTCTCGATACAGCAAATCATTCGTTGTTTTGTTCCGCAATTTTATTAAACGCGATCATATATATAGATATCGTATATATACAATCACATGCGTGTCGCATTGGATTAATCACTCCAGCGAACGTCTGTCTCTGTGTGTTATAGTCACGCGAAAGTAATTCTTACATCACGAAGTTTACATGCCCATTGATACATATTAGGAACTACTAGATACGTGATTGTCATATGCATATATCATGGCGGACTTTTTTCCGGTACCTTTCGAAAACACTGCTCAAAGATATCTTATGTCAGTCAATATACATACATGTACACTAGATTCCATTTCATGCTACTCGCGTAAAGTTGTTAATAATGTCTAAAACCTTACGAAATTGCAACTTTACGTGAGTAAGCGCTAATGGAACTTGATGTACATACGTACGTGGTTTTGCGTTAACCTTCATTCTTGTGAAAGAGAAAAAGTGAAACAAACTAGCATCAACCTTGCATAAAAAGATTTCGGCATAGAGTTGAAAGGGATCACGTTGATAATTATTAAAATTATTAATTAGCTTTGATAAATCACTACTCCTTTTGAAGCAAGTGAAATAAAACATTGAAAAAACGAAAACAATTATCTTTGTGTGTGGTTTGGTTTATTAATAAAAACACATTACGCCCTTTATAAAGATACAATATTCTATGACATATTTCACATGTGCTAAAAATTTCTATTTATTACGAGTTTCAGTTAGTGAAAGGATAGATTACTTTTTTACTATCGTCCGGTAAGTGTGTCTTGTGTTGTGCAGTAGACTTCTGTGGTTTTTGACGAACGTTGTACCAGCGACACACCAATCTTATAGTTAAAAAGTATACGATTTCCATGACCGACAGAAAGCTGAAGCCCATGAAGAGACCCAGCAAGCCACCAGTACTTGCTGTAAATTTGTATTTATGATTCTTTTCTTGTGTCAGTCGAGTCGGATAATGTACTCACATAGAAACTCGATAAATCCAAAGAGCTCGTTCTTCACATATTTCGTGAATTGGGAATCCACAAAAAACAAATGCACCACTGCTATATTTTCTCTGCGAAAAAATTTCAAGCGTTAGGAAAGCACATAATACTTCAAAGAAAAAAAAACAAATTTCGATAACGATTTTCTCTCTCGAGAACACCTTGTATCCAGCAGAATCAGTTGCAAGTTCTTTTTCTTCGCTTAAATAATTATACGCTACAGTTTATACGCATTTATTAAGTATCGATCTTAATTACGTGAAATACTTCAGGTCCTTCTTCACGTATCTCTTCTCGGTGTTGAAAGACGATAACAGTTTGTTCTGCGAAAGCTCTAATCTGTAATTGATCTCGTAGCAGCCAGGCCAGCAGTTGCAACTCGGTCTGCGGCAAAGAAAAGCTCATGAACATTTTGTTCTTCTTCTCTCTCATTGAAAAAAAAAAAAAAGATGAATTCTGATTGAAAAAAGACAAAACTTACATTGTGACATTCAACGGATTCCCTTCTGATTCGTCGTAGAGCTTATTTTCCATCGTGCGTCTGGCAAGCCTGGCGCACTGTTCGTCCTTCTTGCTGCAAATTGGCGTATTCTTTGATTCTGTAAACAGAAATAGCAAATATATAATAAATATTGCAAAAATAAATCTACTCTTTCTTAATTTACATATTCAGTGTTAATAATTATTATTGTGTATTTACCAAACTATTATCGCACATTTAGAAAAATTAATGATAATTACTTGGCATGTAATACTGCACGCAGTGGCACATCTGCTGCGTGAAATTTGCCTCGCACTCCAAGATACAGTTCCGTTGCGTGTACGTACGGTAGTAACGCAGCTTCCTCTCAGCCGAGAAAAAGCACTTCCGTTTTCTCTGCGGTATGGACATTATCGTCGGATTGGCGGTTGATATTCGCGGTCTTATGATCACTCGGGTCTCCTCACCCGGAGTAATTGCAAACGAAAAATCGGCAATCTTCGGTGTCTCCACGGGACTGTGAAGCAACATCTGCGGAACCAATCCTCGACTGTTTTTTTAATATGTAAATTGTTATAAAAAGTAAATTCGCATCGTTTTATAAAAAACTTTAAGTCCATTTGATATATCTGGAATACTTTGTGAAATTAAATAAATTTTAACGTAAGAAAAATTTATTATTCACATTGATTATTGCTTTTTTTAGGCATTAATAGAAACAATTGTTTGCTAAAAAGTTGGGATGTAAGAAAAAACTGGAAAAAAAAGATTTTTGTAACGCACTTTGAAGCCTGCGCCAGCGGTCGTCGAGCAATAATACTCGTTCACGTCCACGTCGAGAACCAAAGTCAAACCGTAATAGAGACCAGCGCCGTACGGTCGCCACGGTACGACGTCCGGCATCATGCTCGATGTATATCCTTTTTCAGCGTTCCAATCGACGCTTTCCGATGGATAAGATATATTCAATATTGGCCACTCGCGTCTGAAATATATCGTTAACGAAAAATGCAAATGCGAAGTTCTTCTCAGCGGTTGAAAGCTGAATGCACTTAATCATAAATACAACAAAATTTATTTCTCATATTTTTATTATACTTTTGCACTAACGAAAAGATATTTTTTGTTACTTACGCGTTATAGAAGAGATACTTTTTGTCCACCGAGTTGAAATTGCAGCACATGCCCTCGTCGGTCAGAGTGGGATTAAAAATCTTTTCGCAGTCGGTCTGGTTCCCGTGCCAAATACAATAATACAACATATCCGTGCACGGTTGAGATACCTGAACAAAATGACGCGTAAAAAAACAAGAACGAAACTGTACAAGATAAAATAATCTCAATCGTCAAAACAGGTATAAGTTTACTTTTTATAATAAAAAATACTAATTATGTGTATTTCTTCACTTATGTTAGTTTACTAAACGAATCTAGGTACATTATATATATTATAGCTTATACATACATTACAGCTTATTATGCGCGTTAGCTTATTAAGACAGTTTAATTCAAAATAATTACATACATTGAGCATGAACTGGAACACCGTGTCCCATTCGATAGCCTCTTGCTCGTCGTAAGTTATGTTATTTTCCATATGGCAGATGTCTCCCATCAACAATTTTTCCCGCATATCGGATCTAGTTTGAGAAATAACAGTATACACAAAAAACTTTTATATATATATATATATATATATATATATATATTTGAGTAATTAATTTTATTCCCTCTTCTATTTTTCTATTTAGAATCAACTGTTCCTAAATGTTAATTATATACACAGACTCTTTACCCACGCTCGATTCGCATCGCTTCGGTCTTCTTGACTTTGTTCATATTGCATATTGTTACGGACGGAAATGGAAATTCATTAAGAGCTATCGGTTCGGGGCTCAGAGAAATAATAATCGGAGCTCCGTGCCACTTGTTGTAAAGGTAACAGCTATAATATATCGCCGTTGCCAGCACGGCGATGAACGACATTATCCAAAATATTCTGCAAAAATGCATCACGATTTGTCAATTGTCGACTTTCAAAAGATATCTAATTATTTCGTGATTTTAAACAGTCGCCGACTGTATTAAAAACATCTTTCTATCAGATGTTTTTTATACTCTTGCGTGCAAATGTCATCTACCTTTCTGCAAGCGACAACTCCGAGTCACCGACATAGCGCAATCCGTGAAGACTGGTGTTCGCGCAATACTGCTGAAGCAGATTGTAAAATTCGTTGACTACTTGAGGTTTCTTTTTTTTCAGTCTAGAAAAAGAAAAGAAACAATAAATTATATAGATATGCACAAGTAGACATTTAAGATGCGAGAAATTTGCCGGTTTTTACCTCTCGACTTTCTCATTCTCGTGATCGCTGTCTCTGTTCGGGTTTGGTTCTTTTTTTGTAAACAAATTGTTATATCTCGATCTCAGGACAAAATCTTGCGATTTGTACATACCCTAAACACGTTTTTGCTCGTTGAAAAATGTTTAAAGATAATTTTTTCGCGAAGATGATCATCCATCTTAAAATGTGTTAAAAAATCGTACCTTTGTGTTATCGTGCGACACAAATCCCTCCAGTCGCTGAAGCGGCCTGTACGGATTCTGCAGGTGTACCGTGTTGATGGAGTACGGCAAAACGGGATTGCCGATCTTCAGATAATCAAACGATGGTTTATCGTTGGTGTTGTAATAATTTTCGTTCGCAACGTCGACGGTGTTGCGGTTGTAGGATCGCGTCGGCATCGCGTCTGTTTCATTGATTCCCAAATGAGAAAGATCAGCCGTTCTGCCGTTGTTCGCAATAACGTGCGTCAATATTCGCGCATCGTTCCACGAATTGAAGCTCGACTTCGTTTTACCGCGCTCCGACAAAGATAAATCCTCCATCTCTCACGATCATTGCCAATCTAACGCGATCATAGCCATATGTCCGTTTGTCAAATATATTCTTATTGTATTCTTTCGATGCAAACTTTTTTGTGTCAAATAAATTCGAGCAAAATATAAGTTGTTCACACACCGGCGCTATTGTTTTACTTTTTATCTTGATAACATTCGAGTCTATTTTATTATTTAATAATAAAAGAAACTAATAAAAATATATTCTTTTGTGGCTACTGTTTGAAATAGCTTGTTGCGAAATAATCCCTTGCAAATGTTTTCTCTAATTGTAATTGAACGGTACTCTCTGTCTATGACGCGTATTAATTCTTCATTTCATGACTCGTAATGTTGAGTCGCCTGCGAGTTTTGTCAGACAACATCGTTGTCTGATTAAGAAGCGAAAAGAGGCGCCCGTCCGACCTTGTCGCACAGGACTTTTACAAACTGTATTTCCTAGGACGGTTGACAGTTGACTGAAGTATATAACAATAGCGGCGAGCACCTTCCCAACTTCGGCGATTATGACGACATCGCTCTTACACGTTGTATATATGTGCGCGTGCGTCCTCGATCTTCCATAGATAAATGGACGTTTATTGTTCCAATGTTTTTTCACACTAACAAGACGTTGTGATATGGTCGCAAATTGACGTTGTCATAGAAAGATTCCACATATTGTTTCCTTTTATTTTTACTCTTCTGAAGAATTCTTGACCTTAAAAAATTATATTCTCTTTCAAAAAACCAATAATAAAAAAAAAAAAAAAGAAAAAAAAATACAGAAGTAAAAGTTAAATTTATCTTTTATGTTTTATCCAAAAGATATTTATTAATTATAATAAACTCTTATTAAATAAATATTAATAAAAGAGATATCTTGTTGTCGATAAAACTTATTGCTTATATTTTTGTTGAAGTTTTTGTCTAATCCGAATACATATTATTAGTAGAAAAATGTCAAAACTAATTTTATTTGTTTTCTTTTATATTTTTTAAGATTTTTGCGCAATTATTTATAAATTATTTATAAATAATATTATTTATAAATTATTTATAAATAATATTATTTATAAATCGTTTTTAAACGGTAAATACGTTACTTTTACTGACATGAGAAGAACGACGTGACAACGTCGTTATGTTAGGTCTCATAGTTACACGTCAAGCCATGGCCATAAAATAACGTTGACGTGCGATCGCGGCTTATCTGACAAATATCCGATTTTTTTGCGTGCTCAAGATATTCTGTTCAGGATACAAAAAAAAGTGGCAGTTTTCATCGATACTTCGGACAATGCAACTAAATTGTCTATTTGTATAATTGCGTTTCGAATCGTCTCTCTCCTCAATGTTACGGCCACCAGTGCATAAATGCAGCATAAATAAAATAAATGAGGACGGTGTATTTGTGGAGAGACATCGTTCGAGGAAAATGAAACATCAAGTGGACATTACCGTTTGTTTGATCGGCGGTATCTCGAACGCGAATCGCATGTTAAACGATCACGCGAAAAACCACCCGTGTTTTTGTTCCTCAACTGGCACTTTGTTCGGGAGGCGATTGCAAGATGCAAGTTGTGGCATTTCCAGACGTTATTACAAAGCTCGAGCAAATAAAATTTATCATCGTTACATCGTATTTATAATCGATGCGCATCGGGAATCGTGTGGTATCACTGGGTGCAAAAGCAAAAGATGAATTGATGGGCTCATGTGAGAGCGCGTGTCGATCATGCGATTACGAACTGTTGTATATACATACATTTTAAACTGCGCGTGTAACAACGGAGAACACATAGCGCGCTATTTTCTTTATTCGATTACTATCTTTAAGTAAAGATAACATTAGTAAAAGCGTAAATAAGCACTACTTTACGCGTTTATCCAGCGACTTGAATTTTTTCTCACTCTGCATTGTTCTCTCTTCGATGAGAATTAAATGCACATGTTAATGAAGAGTAATTTTCATCGCGTACCTTAAAAATTAATTACTTTAACAAATTTTCAATCAAAAGATTTTCAATTATAATTTTATCGTTCAATTAAATTTTATCATTAATGTAATGCAAGAAAATTGCAAGGTGTATAAAAAATATTGAGTCAGCGATGAAACTATTATATCGACAAGTAATTCAGTAAAATTTCTGTCACAATTTGGTTTTTGCGTATTAACTCTCCGCCGAACAAACTCATTTTCTATTTTTTAATTAGACACGTTAAAAAATAAAAATATTTTGAAAATGTGAAATTTGTTACATGTTACAGATTATCGATAATGACTTTGAGTTTGCGCCCGCTGTCAGAGAGTTGAGACGAAATTTAAAATAATTAAAAACTTGTCTTCTTCGCGCACACACATATATTCTGCAGAAGTGATCGTGCTCCGTTCTCTAATGGATCGTCTCCACGTAATTACAAGGCAAACATTCGTGTTATCTTTATTGATGTTCAGCAATTTGCCTCACGCAAGAACGATTGTGGCGCCTTGACCAAAATGTTTCCTCGAAGTTCACGAGATTTTGTAAAATGGGCAAAGGGACGAGAAAAACAAAAAAAAACAAAAAAAAACGAGACGCGCAAATTTATAATCAAAATGCAATTTGTTCAATACAAAAAATGGCAATTTATCCGCGCATTCTGATTGATACCAAACTGTTTTAATGATGTGAACGAATATGCACTAAGAATTAATTAATTAATTATTTATGAGATCATGAGTAATAAACAAGTCATATGCAAAACAATCTGCTAAATCATTCAAAATCCTAGAAAACTCTTAAATGAAGAGTTCAGATTCTTAGTGTTCAACAAAAACTTCAAACTTTATTAACATTTCATCAAAAACACGTTTGCGCGTTGTCGAAGGCATTGGTTTTTATTGAGATTTGCATATTTGTACCTGGCAATCATAGATTCTTGCCTGTCGCGTTGCTCGTTATGATGCGAACATCTATAAGATGACCAAAAATGTTGATAGATAGACGCGTTTTTAGCGGCGAAATCTTCGCGAGCAGTGACAAGATCGAGTTTTTCCAAAGATAATGTTCTTCGTGAAACAAAAGCGATACTAGGTCTCACCACCGTTTGTTCTGCACGAACGATGTTACGAACGACAATAATGATTATGCACAAAATGGCGATATGAGAAAGACACGCGTTTTAAATATATACGTTTTAAATATATACTTGATTCTGTCAATTAATATCGTCGCGTAGAGCAGCTCGTAAAGTTTATAATATCTACGAATAGTAGTGAATTTCTGTGATATTTCACAATGTTGTATGTTTTATCATTTAACTAATTATTATTACAAGATTGTGTCTCGATAAGAAAAAATACTGGTCGAGGACACATTAATAATTTTACATCTGATAATATGAATATTAATTGCTTTTTAAAATGTACGGATTAATGGATTTAAATTATTACGTTTATCTTAATTAGCTAGTTTCATTGCAGTCTGTTTTCCAATAGTTCCGTTGCTTATTGTAGGTACAATGTCGCGCAGAACCAAGAAACGCAAATTGGAGGACGAGGAGCAAAACGATGGAGAGCAGGATAATTTTTTTCCTGACAAGGCGAGAGAAGAAATGGAAACGATGTGGGAGGTAATTTAAATTGATTTTAATTTATTTCCGAATCAGAATGATATAAAAACTGTGTTTTGCACGCGATGTCTTTTCAGATACCACAAATCTATCACTTTCTACATTTGACGAAAGAATCTCTTAATGTACCTCAGTTATCTATGTACGAGATGGAGAGAATGTTGTTGATACCGCGAGCCTCTAAGCAACTGGCAAACGTTATGACATGTTTGCTGAGGTAATGCATTTAGTTTGCATCTAGATTTATACGTAATGATACAAAAAGAGTGAAAAAAAAGTAAAAGCAATCTCTTGGTTTTAATTATAGCTCGCCGATCACGAAAGCAAAACTACACAAGGTACCGCCGATGCCATACGAATTTTGGACCAACATCCTCGCATATAAAATAGCGTGTTGGTTCAAAGTTTATCACTCGAAGCACAAAGATCCAGCCAAGGTACGTACTTGTATAAGCTTGATTTACAAATGCTATTTATAGCTTATCGTCAATTATAACATTTTAAAAACATATACATGACAGAAAAACATACATCACAGTGACCAGAAACATGAACAAAGATTTTTAGGTTCTAGACTCTATCGGTGTCGAGCCGGAATTCTGGAGCCTTTTCTCCGATGAGTTTTCACTCGATGGCAAAGATTTTGAAGATCTGAGCTTCAAACAAAGAGTCTGGCTGCTGAAAACCGTCTGTGATACAATTATGGTGAGTCCGTGACAATTCTGAAAAAAAAAAAACAAAAAAACAACAAAAACAAGAGTTCTCTTAAAGAAAATTCTTAGAGAGTATGAAGAGATAACAAAAAAAATCAAATCTCTTGGATTAAATACATATTGTGTTTCTCGTAGCATACTCGAAAAGCAGTTCAGGAGAACATAGCAAAGCAACCGTGGTTGTATCAGTTCGAAACAGTTTTAGGATTCGATCGCTATGGGGCGAGATACATTTATTTTCCACAATTCCTTCCGAATGACTTTAGAATTTATAGACATTCTCTGGACAATAAAATTCTATCGACCGTCAAGGTAATATTTTTATCTTGGTGAAAAATGTAATTTTTATTTTGTGTGTTATTAAAATTCAGAATATACTTAAAAAAACTACTAAAATTTGTTATTACTTGCGATTTTCTACGTAATTTTACGTAGATGTGATTTTAAATTGCAAATCGCACTTTGCAGCCCGTTAAATCGAAACAAGAAAGCGAAGAGGCGAAGAGTTTCAAATCGAACATAATTTCTGTGAGAATGAACAAGTACAGAAAAGGGAAATCACAGTATTATAACAATTATGATTTGACTGACCACAAATCGAACAGGCAGGAGACCAAGAGCAACGATAAAAATCTCAACAGTTTCAAGTGCAGCAACGACAGCACTGCGAACTCGTTTATCAGCGAGGACACGAACTTGAGCAGTACGAGTACGTGCAGTAACAACAACGTGAATCTGAACGTTGCGAAAAGAAAGCGTTGCAGAAGTTTGTCAAAAACGTCTGACGAGAGTACATTGTCGAATGCGAGATCCAGCGGTTATGACACTACTACATTCAGTGAGAAATCCGTTTTCGACGAGTCTTCGCAGATGTTCAAAGGTTTTGCCAATACCGAGACCGACAACTGTAGCATAGGAATAATTAAAGAGATGTTGAACGATCTGAAGTCGGAAATTGACGAAGAGAAGAAAGCAAACGAACGCGAGAGCAACAGTGGCAGCGAATTGGAGTCGAAAGACAATACTAGTACAACACTTTCGTGCAAAAGTACAACGGATTCTTGCGATGGAACGCTAACTTGCGAGAAAGACGAGACTAAGAGCTTTTGGGACAATTTATCCAGCAGTTTGAAGACTGACGATGAAAAATTGAAAGAGATAATCAATTCGGGCGGTTCCAAGTTACCTGAAAATATGTATCTTAAAAGTCTTTCCGCCGTTGATGATTTTAGTGATAGCTCAACCATAACATGCAAATCAGACGACGAAAAACTGAGCGAAACGAAAAATAGCGATAGTACTCTTAGCGCGATTGAAAATAGCGATAGAAAAGTAACTTTTACCAAATCATTTAGTGCGTTCTCTAGTAGTAGTGAGTCGTTGAATAAAGACGTGACTAAACGCGAACATTTCGGCAAAACGAAAAGTTTGCAGTCAGTGACGGAGACGAAATTAAACGATTCGGAAGAGATGGAAACAGTTTCGAAGAGATATTTAAGAAAGAGAACAAGATTGCGGTCTTATTACAAAAGAATACAGTTCGAGATAAATGCGGATAAAAAAGTGAGTAAAACTGTTAACGTGGTGAAAGACGAAGGAAAAATATTGAGAAATGACAAAACGGATGAGATGAATATCAAAAGCGACATTGAGGATTCGGATGATTCCACGAATAATATTCGTTACAACTTGCAAAACTCAAACAATCCGAAGACAGAAGAACGTCAGGAACATTTCAATAACATACTGTCAGATCTTAGTGTTTCTGATTTTCATTTGGTAGCCGACAGTGTAGATGGACTGCGAGATCTCATTTCTATTTTTAAAACGCGTAACTCGGAAACCAATAACGCCGACAGTGTAAGTTGGAATTACACCGACCGAATATTGTACATTTTATTTGGTAAGAATATGTTATACTTTCAGACAAAAGAAACTACGTGCGAAACGAAGTTGATAGAAAAGCTGATCGAATTGTTAAACAACGTGGGATCAATGGAGACGATTGCGAAAGATGCCACACGAAAAGCGAAGGCAAAGCTACAAAGAGAGTGGTTTAATTTTAAGGAAGGGTACGTATAGAACAACGCATTTTTCATCTGCAGAAAATAATTGGACATCATTCCTCAAAATTTCATACGTCATCAAACATTAAAATGATCATGAAAAACATAATTGACAATGCTATAACGTGTCTCGCTACATCACTTATAATTCCATAAACGTAAATAAATTTCTTCAATCAATGAGAAAAAAACCCAACACCTCTGTGCGTTTTCGCAATTTTATATTTTTATATTTGTATTATTTTATTGTGCCTGAGGAAAGCATTGATGATATCTGTTGTCTTATATTGTCGCGTATCTGCATATTTATTTATATTCGCGACAATATAAGAGCGACGTGATCAAAGTTAACGAACTCAGATCGATGTCTCTCTAGATTGCTTGATGATGACCATCACATGTGTGATTTGTCTTGTGGCGGCTGGTGTCCACTCTGTTCAGTAACTTTTTTTTTCTTAAATCTTTGTCGAGCGTGAATGGCAGACAAGCTGGTGGTGTGTTGTAGCATTGTGGAAGATCAGGATTCATCAGGTGAGGGTGGTCTCAGCTCTAATTGGTGGATTCTTGGATCGCAGGGCAGGGATCCACTGTCAACTTCCGGAGACCCAACGTCACAAACGTTACCGCGATCTGCCCTATCCACATCTGGCGCCCAAAACGCCCAGCCGCCATCAGCCGAGAACAAAGACAAGGGCGCGATCAAGAGCGTCGATGAGCAGAGTCGCCACGATAGCCGAGAAGCGAGCAACGATCAACAAAACAACGGAAACAGTGAGGAACAGACGGAGGATGAAGTATCGTCGGGAAGAAACCAGCCGAAAAAGGAACAAGAAGAGAAGCAAAAGCACGAGCAACAAGATGAAAAGACTGAGGACGCGTCAATCGACGAAGGTATACTCCCCGTCTTTATTTTCTGTTTGGGTGTGTATTGTATCGTCTTTCACGTAAATTGAGAAACAACAATTCTTCGCAGATACAGAGCAACAGACACGACGAGTATTACGAGCGCGCGGTGTCTCCTCGTACACAGAACAGCTTTATTCAGATTACGAGACCGACGAGGACGAGCTGGAAGAATGGGCCGACGTTGAGGCAGTCTACGCGGCTCCCGGCACACAGGCAGATACATCCGCTGCTCACGCTACTCCCAAAGTCCGACACGCTGACGACTGGTCGGAGCAAGAGGACTCAGATCAAGATTGGATTCTACCGGGCACTCGCAAAAGGAAAAATAAACGTCCGCGTGAGTCTCCTGAGAAAACCGTTTTTTCTCAGCAATAGCATTTTTTGTAACATTTGCGATTTGTTCTTTATGATAAAATCTTATTAACACTCATAGATTTAATATAAAAAAGGATATTAACAGCAGAGAATGTTTGACGATCTCGTCTCGTCGTGACGACCTCTCTCTTGTGATCACAATGAAATTGTATTGTTTCAGCTGCCAATCGAAGATTAAAGTCGTTTCAGCACAAAATGCAGACTATTAAAGAAAATACTTCTCAGACCAACGCGCTGTCTAATTCGATCGTATCTCCGGACAATCTGAAAGTCTGTAAGGACAAACTCAGAGCTAAACTCAAAAATCCTGGTACCATTAACGTATCTTCAACAAAAAATAACGTCCATTCAGGAAGCAAAAAAGCATCACCTCTCAATAATCCGATCTGCAAAATCGACAGCGTGCATTCCGAGCTGGACATCAAAGAGGATCCGATTTACGAATCTCCTACAGAAACTACGAACTACGAGCAGAACAATTACGATTCTACGAATCCGCAACAGAACTATTACTACGTGATACCACACAATCCCGGAATTTCGGGAGAGTCGCAGAACGCTCCGCTTGTTCAGACGAACACGTTCGTTCAGGAAATGACACCGCAAGTCCCGGCACAGGCGTACTATGTGCTACCGGGTGCGCAGCCGAATTACGTGATGCAGAACTCGCCGGCGAATCTTCTTTCCGCTACCGAACAGCAACCACAATCTGTGTTTCAGCAACATCAGTCTGTTTATCAGTCGCAGAGCTGCTCGCCGATGATGATGACGCAGTCGTATGTCAACAACGTGAATTGCGTGTCCTACGGCGGTCATGTGATCGCCGCGGTACAGCCATCTTCAATCGCGCCTCGGTCATCGATGATGAACTCGCAGAATCCAATTTCCACGTCAAAATCGCAGAACAGGCTTCTCGCGCCACAGCCGAAATCTTCCTATCCGAATTATCCCAGAGGCGCGGTGATAAGAAGCAGCAACCCGCCTGTTAGGGGCGCTTGTAACCGGCCCGCGAATCCAAGAGGATTCATCGCGAGAGGCATGGGTCCACGCATGGGATCGCGCATGTCCAATCCTCAATCTGTTCAGGCAGCGCCGAGGCAACGAACGCCACAGATTTCTAATACAGAGAAATCCAGCGGCCAGAAAACCACGTCATTGATCGTACTCAGCGATGACGATGATGAGATCGAGATGATTATCACGGAAAAAACTCCCGACACTGCTTCGGCTGTAGAGAAATCAACGCCTCGAAAAACAATTGATCAGTCCAGGCAGAAGCCTAGAATTACCTCTGACATCACTCTCGCTTCATCAAAGAACATTATTCCACCGCAAATTATTCAACGTATGAGTCAAGGCGGTATATCCATCACGCCGATAAAGAATACTCCTCCACCGCAGGCAAACGCCAACACGCAGTTGGTAGTTGTAGTGAACGAGACAGGTAGTCATTACGCGTTGGCGTTACCGAATGGCAGCAAGCTCATACTCACGCCGGAGCAAGTGGCGCAAATCAGGGCCTCAAACGGGGGAAAACTGATTTTGTAACGTACAATGTAACGTACAAAAGGAGCCAGTCTTATCTGCTAATCTATTCTATAACTTTTAACGCAGGCGTTAATGTATCTTTGCGCAAACAAAATATACTTATCACAAAATAGCCGCGCAACGTTACATTAACAATAAAACAAATGTTATCGTTATAAGTTACAGAATAAGAAGGCTGGGACCTTATGCTTGTTCTTGCTTCGATTTCTTATTCTTCGCAAGTAACAATAATACGTAGATGTGATACATACGAATTGACGATTTTGTTTTCACATTTTTTTTTTTTTTGTCAAATTAGTTGATTAGATTTGATAATATAAGAAAATTGAAGTTAAATTACTGACCATTCAGTGTTGCGCTGTGTTATGCATCTAAACAGTTATCACGAGGACAGATGGAATTTATTATATTTCTTCTCAAAGTACATATTACCACCGTTATCTGAAAAAAAGTTGTACTTTCTGAAGATTCCTCGAATATATTTATATCCAGAAAAAAGAAGAAAAAAATAGTATTAAGTAAGAGTTCCTTGAGTATTATACAATTTTACGAATGATTATTTTTATAGCTTTGATTAGTTCTCTTGCGCGCGCGATGTACAGTTTATATATTAATTGCAATGTAACTCTTGTGCAAATATATATATAATAGTTTATTAAGATTTTCTATCTTTTTTGTATCTCACAATCAGTTTGAGTACTAACACATTCGCTGTCATATATTTAATTTAACACATGGAAGTTGATCAAACGCTGATTTGGAGAATCTCACACATATATCTAATTAGACACGTCTTGATATGTATGAATAAAGTCACATATATCTATAAGCGATGTGGTAGCGAATGTGTTAATGAATATATCATGTGGATATGCTAGATATTCTTTATGGTTTTATGACTCTAGTTAATAATTTGCGTAATTCCTGTCTCAAGAGTTTGTCAAACATACAAAGATGTATATAATTACAATTAACTATGTATTTATATTGTTGGATTGTGTATCTATTAAATTCTCTTTATAGCAAAACATGAATATAAAGTTAAATTACTATATTGATGAGATATTAAAATAAAGAATATATGTGTGTAATTCTACTTTAGAAATATATAGAGATTGCAATTCTTGGAGATTTTACAATTTGTGAAACTCGCAAAAGTGAATGTCACACGATACTGCGAGTGAAAAATTACTCTTTTCAAAATATCAGGACGCTTTTTTTCAATCATCATTAATTCAATGTACTTTTTGTATCACACAAGAATTATTATTTATTGTAATATCGAATATTAAACATTCTTAAGCTTGCAACACACGATGCTTTTTTTCGTGTTACATCGCCAAAATTAATTGTAATTAATTGTAATTTAGAAATCAAAAAATTGTCAAATTGTCGTGTGCCGCAGGCTTTATTTATTAACAATGTACAAAAAAAATTATAGACTATATTTCTTAAATATATTACTCTCTTTATTTCATATAAAGCTATAAACAAACAATTGTATTTTAAAAAATAAACAAATTATCTTCAAAAGAAAAGTTAAAGCTTTATATAAAATTATTATTACTTATATTGAACTGAGTAAAAATCTCATTAAATCTCAAATATTTTACAAGTTAATATTACGTGAACATAAATAAAAAATCAGCAGCAGGCCCGGCCCGATCAAAAAGATTCGAGATGCAATTCATTAATTGGATTATACAGGAACTATCATCAGCAATATTACTTTTATTTTATTAATAGTCGCCTATTAGTCGCCGTCTAATTTGGAAATCTATTCTGCCAATATATATATATCTGCAATTGCATCAACAATGACTTCCCTCGCGTCCTTGGATACATAGCCGCTCTCCTTTACTCACTTGATTCTTTTTTTGAACATACGGTAAATCTTTATCGAAGGCCAAGAACTTGTACAGACGTGTCCCGTTATAAGGTGTGTCGCTTCCCGGTGGATGAAGCCTCATCTAAAACAAAAGCCGACATACTGGATAATCACCATGTATGACAAATATACATTAGCGGAAACAATCAATTCGCGTGCAATTTACATTTTCCTCTTATATTTAATATAGTGCTGATTCATTATTCACTTGAATTTAAAAGATCTACATACCACGTGCCGCTGGGCTTTCGTTGCGTTTTTCTTCGATAATAATCGAAGTGAAAAAAAATTTGACTGCAAGATAATTTACTGTAAATAATGTTTATTTATTCTGCTACATTTATTTATAATGCGCAATGTAAAATCCTTTACACAAAAATACTTATGTGTCTACATAATATAATATGTATATATATAAAAAAAGTTCATTTATTACAAAATTTGAAAAAAATTTTTTTATATTAACCGACCAGATTTATCTACGTACGAGTAATTAAAGATCAATGGCAATTGTTAGATCGATAAACTTTATAGATAAACTTCATTCAAGATATCTAGAATTATTATCCAGCGAAGTAAATGGCAACATAATTACAATGTGATACTTTTGCAATGAATGGCATTGCTGAACTATCCATATTTGAAGGCAATCTTTACTTTGCAAAGCTTCGTCTGAAGATTAGTGAGCAATTATATATACCCAGCTCCGTTGCAGTTAGTTTTATTAAGAACATTACAAAGCTCTATAAAATTCCCTCTTATAACAGGACTTAAAATATAGAATATTATATTTGCATTTTATCGTATTTTATGTTTTTAAATAAATTCGAAAACTCGCACATTTACTATTTTAAAAATATTTACTTATAAAATTAGATAAACTCCACCGCACACTCTTTTGTTAATTATTTCTTCATTATTCATTTCTTTGTATTGAATACTTGGAATAATAGTAATTTAATTTGGTACAATATGAAGAAATGAATAATTAACTGAGATTTTCAAGCGAGAACTAGTACTGTGTATCATCAATAAAAGTAACTTTAAATATGTATACATATATATATATATGATATTAATTGCGAATTTATCGACGACGCTCGCGCGCAGCAGCAACCAAGGCATTAGTATGATATGTGATTGATTTTATTTCGAAATTATGATTTGGCGTGCGCGTAGATTTTGTTTGCGGTCGTGCAGCGTCACATTCATCTCGTTCTATTTCTCGATGTAGTCGTTGTCAGTGGCTTTCGCATCCCCGTCCTGATTACTGAATCGCTTCTGCAACGAAAAAACACCAACACCAGTCCGTTACACGCGATTATGTTATACAATGATAGCGTGGAATTGGATAATTTTTCTTTCTTTTTGTCTAACATAATATAAGATTAATTCTCTATTGCAACAAGCTCATAGCGTTCCATCTCGGCGATAACGCTTGACATAATAGTTAATTGATCAACGCAATCAAATAAATTCGATGACAAATTGCTGGAATTTTTTATTATCAAAAATATCTATGTGCAAATCGTGTGCTTTTGTACCCAGCAAGTTTTACCCATAATTCTCCAATTTTGAGTAAATCCGAAGACTCTACACACTCACCATAATTCTGTACTTTTCTTTACACGCGTATTCGGTCTCGTCCACATCGTTGTAACAGTCGCTTTTGTAATCCTCGGGAATTGGCTGACCCTCAAACTGACAGAGTCTAGAGAGCGGCCGTGCCTTCACTAACATCTTCTCAAAACCAATCGGTTTGTGTTGCGGACAATAAAACACGTTCGGAGTGTTCTTGTCGAAGACAATACTCTTGCGCATTATATCTCCGCATTGCGCCGTAATAAGAAGCATCTGTTACAAATACGAATATTTAGCTGGAAAAGAACTTGATTGAAAAAGATCGATCATTTGCTAATTTCACACGGGATTATTAACAAGAAGATAAATTATAAGTTTTGTTTTCAGTTTCACACCGGGAAGTTTTTCGCGCTCTTTTTGACAAAGAATTCATTTATGTACAATTAATTAATCACATTTGAAGATGTTTTTCGGGTTTGAACCGCGTTAGTATCATTTTTATACCGACGTTTTGTGAACATCAGTTCACTTCATCATGGTTTCAAGAGGAACCTGAGTATCAAAATAAAAATGACACTGATGCGGTTAAAACCCGAAAAACATCTTCAAATGTTACGATACAACACACCGCGAAAGTATCAAATATCAGATTAATTAATCACATCTTTTTTCTATGGCTACGGATAGTCGGTGTTTCAACTTTCTGCACAGAAAATTCCCGTGCTAATAATACGCGTGTGGAGAAAACGATTGGCTTCCGGTATGTGCAAGAAGCATATAAAAAAAAAAAAACGCTTTCTGTTGTATGACGACGATAAAAAATCCGGCCACTTACAGCGAGTACGACGAGCAAGCTGAAGACGTAAATGTTCCCTGTGAAAGAACAAAAAAAAAATGATACAGCCAGCATGAAAAACTCGACTGCAACGTAAGTGTTCCAAAGAGAAAAAAATAGAGAAAGGAATATTTATACTGGCGGCGGTCTTGCGCAAATAAACTTTGAATGATTTTGTCATTAAGTATAGAAAAAAATGCCGAGGACAAAGAATAAGGCGCTAGAGAAAACGATAATTTCTACTAAATATGTATGTTTTTGTTCAATAAATCAGATTTTTAATTACCGAAAAATAATTTATAAAAATTGGTTCTTCCCGATTATTATTCAGCGAATTATTTGTGCATTCACAAGAGATCAAACAATGATTTGAAACAGCTGATTAGATTTTTGTGTTTGTTTTTTTTTTTTTAATAATCGACGCATTCGAAGCAATTGAGAGATTCGCAGCTTATTTACGTACGATAAAAGTCTTCAGGCGTCCACTAATTAATATATTAAAATCTGAATAATCTAAATATTCCTTCCACGCAGTGGAATTACCATTACGATTCTCGATAAAAGCGGCATATAGACATGTTTTTTTCTCACAAGCTAATTATCATACGCATTTTCTCACTTTTCGATTCTGGGTCAGTGTTCACTGTCGCGTATCTTCTCGCATATCGCACACATATATTTTTTTTCACGACCAGATTCGCGCACGAGAGAGCGCGTTTCTTACTTATATTTCACGTTGCTCCAAAATTAATCGAATAGACTTTTTTGACATTATAACGCGGTCCACAAGACTTTCTCTGTTTCATTTACGCAACGTAGTCGTCATGCATACAACAAGTGTCCTTAGACGGAGCAGTTGCATTCGAATAAATACACATCACTGAATCGTCACATGTTACTGAATTAAAAAATGTTTCTAATTTTGTGCAAACATATTATTAAATCGTGTTTAAATTTCTCTTTTAAAGAAACGCTAAATATATCACGCAGAAGAAATATCATGCTCGAATATATAGATAAAGTGGTTGCATAGTGTTTAAATGAATATCAAAATGTATTTGACATTTTCACCTCGAGAACTTGTTTATCTGTGACATTTCACGCAGCATCCATGAATCAAATAAAATGTAATGTAATTGCGAGAAACACTTAATATATTAAATATTATATTAATATTTCTTTCTTTAATGTATCCTTCTTTTTCCGATCTTTTCTCCTCATATATCGAAATGTTTTAATAGTTTCTTTTACAGTTTTACGAAATTTGGAGCTAATTTGAAGCTGATAGCTAAAAAAGTAAACTATATTAAC
>QVNW01000827.1:0-48780 GCA_014825475.1 Pseudomyrmex flavicornis | reverse complement strand
CATTGTCGAATTTGTTTGTTCACATCGACATTTATAAAATTTACGATATAAATTTATCAAATACGTCGACTCTATGTTGAGCAGCTAACCAAACGCCGGTACTGACACAAGACAAGAAAGCAATTTCACTTTATTTGGAATGAAGTTGGAGTGAAATTTGGCAAACCTCACTTTAAAAATAAGAGTTACATTTTTCACTCTTTGTCTTAGCGTATATAAATGCACTCTATTGAAGTGAATATTGACTCCGCATGAAGTGAACTGATCAGTGACTCTATGATTAGAGTGAAAATGAGCCGGATTTTCACTCTAAAAAATTTAGAGAGAAGAAATTGCCGATGTAACTCAGTGTACGGTGATGTCTAAGCTCATTATTTGGCTCTACCAAATTATGCGATCTCTTCTATATATAAATATATGTATCATGTATATGTATTTATATCCTTAAGTTATTTTAAATACATCCGCGAGAAAATTCGAATTGTAAACGTCAATCACGGCGATAAACGAATATACTTTTCTCCGCGACCAATCTATCAATCAGTCGCAGGCCTCGTGAACGCGACGAGGTAAAAATATTCCAAAAAAGAGTGTATCATTGAATTAAATCTATACACTTTTCTCTTTCTCTCTTATCGTAAGCGAAACGAACGACGCCTTGAATCGCGCTGGCGTGGAAAGGCCCGGGTTGATGGATGGCGGTTAGTTTTAATGGCGTTTTTATTAATTAAGAGTGCGTATCTAGCGCATAATGCAAAATGAAAGATGCGCCGCGTATATATATATATATATATGTGTGTGTGTGTGTGTGTATATATTTATATACAGAGAGCGCGCCTTCAGCTCGCCACAGAGGTATTAATATTCAGGGCGGCTCTAACGGTTATTTTGTGTGCCTCGTTTTTATATTCCGCGGAATCCAACGGGGAAATATTCAATATATTATTGCCAGACGTCGCGCGCCCTGCGACTCGCCAGGAGGGAGGAGGAAGGGAAGAGAAGAGGGTTACCCTGCTGCCTGTCTCAATATTTTATTGAAATATATATCGCAATATACCACGACCGGGAGCGTGGCAAGCGCGACAGGGCCGTCGCGACGCCACTCGCGGATGTGTTTCGGGCGGAGGTGTTTAAATTCTCATTGGGGCTCATAATGTCACCGCCGTTAAATCGTCGCGACAGGAAGGCGCGCCGGCCGTAGCGTATATTATTTCTCTTTGTTTCGCGGGCGACAAGCTCGAATTTGCGCGGTGTTATTCGGCATATAAAGTACATACATGTAAGTTATTTCCTCGCTTTTGATTGCTTTTTTTTTGTGGCAAATATACAGGTGCGCGTTTGATTAAAATAAAATAAAAACAAAAATAAATTTGTATCTTAATACTCGTAATAGGGTAATAAAAAAACTTGCGGAAATTGTACGCTTTGAAAAAAATAAACAGATAAATGAATTCACGAATTACGGTGTAATAGCAATTAGAATATATTTGAGAGAAAAGAGAGTTTCTAATGTTATTTCAAACACATATATGCTGTAACAAGAAGCGAGCGTTGTATTTTTTTTTTATGAAACTATATATATAGCCCTGGCCCTGTGTACGCACATGGCTCTAACGCGCACGCAGCTCGGGAAATAACGCCGAAATGGCAGTATGCTAAAAAACGCTGACTTTAACAACTAAAAAAATACGCAGCGAACCTCACGTTCTTTCTACAACTGCAGAATTTGTTCTCGTGAATCTCTCTCTCTCTCTCTTATTTTTATATTTCGTCGTATCTCGTCCTTAATAAGTTTCGTCAGTCTCTCCGGGAGAACTCGATGTGGTCACGTATGCGCGCGCGACATTCTGTGTATCTCGAATTCAAAGAACGAGAATTTTAGATGCGCCGGACTGAAGGGACACAACGTTATATATATATATATATATATATAGGTATATATATGTACGTACAGAGCGCGCGAATATTCCACTTTGTACCTACGTATAAACGGCGTGACAAATTTTCCATGTGCAAGTCTAGTTTACGCGTGTAATTTAGAAAGCGGCACAATTAATATTTCCGCGTCCAGAGTTGCGGTTACCAGGCAACGTGATGCGTCGCGTCGCGCGAATACGCGCGCCGATTGCACTTGCGACAAGTGCACATAATTCGTCGCTCGTTAGTGTAACGAACTTCTCGTTGAACTGGTTTGACAAATTCGGGCATTATGCTCGTGAGAGATTGTGCTCGCGCGCGCCGTCAATCGATATATCCTCAGTGCGGAAAGGTTTTAGAAGGTTTTGAGATCGCGGTGAAGGACGTGTCGGTGCCGGGTTCGCATGTCGAGGAAGATGGTCCTCGTGGAAGAATAGCGTGGACGACCGTAGCGGCGCGGAAGATGTCGGGAAACGGGACGAAAGGTCGTGTCGACGTCGTACGTACGGCAATAAGAAGCTGTTATACGGGAAGACATTTACGAAACGGCCTCGATCCGGTATGAAGCTTCGAAGCTCTCGGAGCTTTTCGAAGAAGAGGAGCCAACGCGCGCGCTACGGCCGAGTCGTGTCGTTTTCCAACGCGCTGCGATTCCCCGTGAGATCTCTTCGAGCAATTGCACCGTCCCATCTCGAAAAATAATCGCGGGGAAAAACACACTCTACACGTTCCTCTTTTATTTTTCGTGCGATTTATCGCGCTCGTCGAAAAAATGTGAGAACAAAGAAGAGAGTCCTAATGCATCGTGATATTTCAGTTGCGTGATCGTCCGAATTTCTCGATGCGATTTATTTCTGCGAAATAAATCAAATAATTAGCAACGGCCGAAATAATAACCCGCATGCAAACTCGGCGTTCTTTGTTCGCAAGTTACGCGGTTGAAAGGATATTCGTATAGATTTTTTTTTCTTTTTGTTTTTTTTTTTTTATTTTCGCTAAACGCGGCTTTGTCCTCAGTCCTGTCGTGACAAGAGTTCCGTGTCATTCGTGCGGAGAAATATATACAATGACCGCCCGTAAAAAAAGAGCCGGCCATCCCGAAAGCCCGTAAAATCGACCGTAAAATATTTAACGACGATAGGAGCCTACATTTCGCGGTGGTATCGCCCGCGGTAACGCACGTGAATGCGTGTATTTTCGTTACCGCGATACGCCACGTGGGGGATAAGATAGCGTAAATGTTTAACATACGTCGATAAAACGTATCGAAAAAGAATCAAAGTGTTCCCGCTGATCCCGAGAATTCTGAAACGTACTCTTTCGTATTATTTCTGTTGCATCCGGAAGACACGTTGTTTTAATTTAACATGCGTACATATATTGGTAAAAAGCTTATCTAGTTGTGTTATCAGCTCATTTTTTTTTTTTTTTATTAGCAGCCCGCCGATATGTCTCTCGTTTTGGAAATGTTTTCCCGCGCAATCGCTGCAAATCCGTGATAAACGAGTTTCGGTCGGCGAGATATGATTGCCTTATCGGGATTTGAATGTCACCGCGCAATGTTCATTCGGCCGGCCACTGTCACGTCAACTGTCTCATTTTCGCGCGAACCGCGGTTATAAGGACGGAAGGGTATATTTATACAATATTCGTACAAGGGCGCACGACGGTCGGGCGGAGCGTGTTTCGAAATGAACGCGCGACGCATGGAGGGTGGGTTTTGGACGTCGGGGAGTGCACGTCTGTCTCGGCACGATGGATGATTGCCGCAGCGCCGCGCGTTATTATTCATTCATTAAATGAAAAAGCGATGCCACTTGCCCGGCTCGTGGATATTTCAGACGTTTCGCGCTAAAGTCAGCCCCGAGTCGGGAAGGGCAGCCTCCCCTGAGACGGGAGGGTAACACCGGGGCGGGTTGCGTGAAACTCTCCCCTCTTTTTCAACACGAAAATTCCATGGGTTTCCCATAAAACTGAAGCGCCCTTGCGTGTAATGGACCCGGCGCGGCGTTCGGAATAATACCGGCAACAGGGAATTGGAATGGCCCGCCAAATTTGACTGCGTGAATAAAAATTACACGAACGGTGCGACGTCGCCGAGAGAGGAAGGAGGAAACAAATGAATCATGAATTTTGCATTCCGCGAAACACAAAGTTTCCGGGAACGGCGAGTATTTATTATTAATTATAAGCAATAAATTATTTACTTTCAATTATGAACACGCGTGTTATTAATACTTCTGTTTATGTATGTCCAATATCCACGACATTTCTGTGCAAACGATAAATTACAGCGAAAACGTTGTATTAAAAAAAAAAAAATGAACAATATATCTCACGAGTGATATAGATGTATAATGTAAAAATTTTGTGCGCGCGATTGCGGCAGGAAAATAAAGACATATTGTCCGGTCGCGATAACCGTCCGTACGGAGATTACTTTTTAATTTATTGCGCCACACTTCATTAACAATATTTAAAAAGCCGATAATGGACAGCCGTTCGGAGCGACGTTCCGTTTTCATTGTCGATATTAAATGATATCGCTTTGGCGTGCGCGCGATCCGCGCCGCGATGCCGCGTCCTTTCCATCGCTTCGTGCATAAATTGCATTTCGATAACAACGCAGAATTAACTCTATCTCGTCTCCGCATTTATCACTGCGCACCGCTGATAGAAGCCGATCGATCAGTTCCGACATCACGAATAACGTCATCACAATCGGTGTCATTGTAGCGAGTTTTTTTCTTTTTTTTTTTTTCAATGGGTTTCTAACTCTTAGCAACACAATGTCCGTTCGACCTGCTCGACAACTCTATTATCGTTGCAAACGATAATACATGAGGGCCGTCCGATATCACGGGCTAGTGAATTCGCTGAAATTTATAGCCGGTCAAAAGAACCAGAAATGTTTGTCGAGATTTATTTACGGGTTTAGAGAGATATAATGTGTTAAAAACCCGCGCTGCCGGACGCAGAGAAGTCCTCGCAAGCGCGCGAGGCGAAGCAATTATACATAATTTTGCAGAAACGGCGAGATAATTTATCGCTCTTTTTAGCGCGAGTATTTTCCCGTATGTTGCGCAATAAAATTGCCATTGCGTATGTAATGCGATGTTTTTAGATTACATCGCTAACAATTTGCGCGACCCATCCATATGCAATATTCGCTCTCGTGACTCAGATTGGAATATTGCGTTTTATATCGGTCGAGGAGAGAGCGAGAGAAACTTCTATAATAGATTATTTTTGGCAAATTTAATCGTAACCAAAACGTCTGCTTGCTCCGCGGTACTGTAATTTATCGTAACGTGTATGTTTTTGGCCGAAAAATAACACGGCAGAGAGTAAATTACGTGACATTTCGGTTTTAACTTTTGCGAAATAACGGGGGGGGGGGTAATTTAAAACAATCAGCCTACAGTTGACTGCAAAATACATCGCGTAACTTTCCATTAGTATATAACAATACAATTTATTTTCACAATAATACAATATAGTTATAATATAATATACTTCTCCATTAGTATGTAATAATGCAATTTATATCGCGTTATGCCACAATGCTTTGCATTTTGTCTCTTTTATCGATAAAAATAAATTGCAAGTCATGAAAACATGTAAATCTTTGTAATTAAACAGTTGCAATAATTTGTAGCTGTCCTCTCTTTCTTTCTCTCTCTCTCTCTTTTTCTCAACTCTAGACGGATGTTTGAGACACTGTTTGTGTTGTGCATCGTGAATCTCTGGCTTTCTGATTGCCGGTTCGCGCTCTATCCGCAACGCTCTTACGATGTGTTTAAACGCGCGCGAACCGTCGTCGTCGTCGTCGTTCTTGTCGTCCTGCGGCGGTAATTCAAACTTGCACGAGACATTAGGTAGGTTGTACCGGAGTAATAAAATCTCCATTTCCCGCAGGACGCAGTCAAGTCGGGCGGTATGCATATTTAATGCCGAGACGGCACGTCGAAGGAACGAAAGGCTCTTCTCCGCCCGGCGCCTTAACCTCCTCGTCCCGTCTCGTCCCGTGTCTTTCTAAGCTTCATCCCTCTCTTCTCTTCTCCCACCCCTTTTCTTCCTGCCGGATCTCACTCCATCTCGCACTCTCGGCACTCGCCAGCCTCTGGACCGCCTCTCCTTGGATTAATGCCACGTTCACAGTACTCGACGTTGTGCAAGCCCCACGACGATGGTAATTCCCCGTGTAACTGGGCGATTATGAAGTAAAGCGACTTTCAACCGGCAGAAACGGTTCTCTACTTCGTCCTTTCCCCTCCCCCCCTCTCTCGCTCTCTCTTCCTTTTTTTTTCGCTTTTTTCCTTCGCTTCATCTATCTATATTTCCCGATTATCCGGCTGCATTCTCTTCTCCATTCTCATCCGCATTATCCCTGCGAACAAGCGAGCGAAACGGGAAGTGGTACGACGTGTTACGGGCGAGAGCCAAGAGAGGCCGGATAGGAAAATCTCAAATCTCTCGATGTATATTTCATTATGAATGAAGAACGTATATGTGTGTGTGTGTGTATGTATGTATATGCCGCGCCGCGCATCACGCGGATATATTAAGTTAATGCTTCAAATAGAACGGACCAGAACGGATATATAACCGCAGTGACGCGTTTAATATTACGCCACCAAAGTAAGATAGATGAATACGCGTGGATTCATTAAAAGCGATCGGTAATCTATCACGAGACATCTGAACTTTAAAAGACCGCGGAGTAATATGAGCGCTTCCTAAAATAGTGCGGGCGAGACACGGAGTTGTGGGAGAGAGTTCTTCTCTTCAGCGCAAACTGGGCCACTCGTGCATTGTACCCGCCACCACCTTCGCATCTCTATCGGAGGATGCTCTGACGTGTGCTCGAACGGAGAGAGTTACCGGCTTGTAAATCTCGACTCTCTCTCGCGCGCGCGCAATAGCCGCAAATTTGCGTGTTACAGAGAAGCCGATGTATATTTCACTTACGGTTCGACGTAAAACTTCGGCTGGCGCATACCTCTATGTTCCGCTTTTTACTGCTCCATGACTTCGCTCTGGACCTACCCTACATCAGTCGCGCGTCCGCGCGCGCAGTAGTGTCGGTCCGTGTATGAGCGAACGTAACGCCGGCAGAAACAACGGGAACGGTCATTACTTTTATTCGGCCGAGCGAGCATACTCTTCGCTAACTCCGCTCGTCGTGCATTTACGGTGCAACCTTCCCGTATACTAGTTGTCGGAAAGCGTCGACCCGCGCCTTACAATACTAATTGGCGATACTGCGGACTGCGGTGCCGTAACGCGCTCGACCGAACGTTTGTTCTTGAAAAGAACTTCTTTCCACGCGATATAAAAATTTATGGAAATGGTCTAAAAAGTCGGCAATTTTTTGCACGTGTTGCAGACGCGGTAGCAAGTTTAATTAGAGTTTTGTCTGATTTTTGTTACACACGCAGATATATGTTTTTAAATAATAATAATAATAATAATAATAATAATAATAATAATAATTACAGCAGTAGAGTTTTTTCGCAAGTGAAATGTTCGGGTCGAATATTCTTGCTATATCAATAAGAGTTTTTCTTCTTAATAAAAAAAGAACAATGATATTTATTTATTTTATATTTTTATCTCTTCGTGGATGTGTGCTATCTTCCATCATAAATATTCCTTCCTCTCATTATAATTCTCATTCGGTTTACGCTCGGCTGTAAAAAAAAATCGATATGTTTTTACGAGATCTCGTCGATTTTAGGCCGCGTGATTCGGTCGTAAAACGTACTTTTACGTACGCAGCAGCAGCGCTGCATCGCGCGCGTAGTGTTGCAAGTCACCCCCTCGAGGAAATCGAAGACAAGAGGCATATCGTCGCGCCACCCTCTTTCCCAAAGTGTCTGTGTGTGCTCAAGCATATTGCCGGCGTGCATAAAGTATATTTAGGAGAGAGTTACACAGGCGACGTACACGCGACAACGGCGCGCGAGATTATAATGCGATCGACGCCCGAGAACGACCGTCGTGTTGCGAAACAGAAGAGATAGACAAAAATATTATTGCGACGAGGGGAGGGATTGAAAAGCGGCGGTTGCTGGTTTTCGAGCACCCTCTAACTGTTGTCGAACTGCTTGCGACAATCGGCGTTCATCACAAAACTATATGAGTCGAACAGCTCACAATATCGGAGTCCAGCGCAAACTTTTTTTTGCGGTGCTCGAATAGTTTTCTTCTCTTCTCCTCTCTTTCTCTCTCTCTCTGTGATGCTTTCCGAAAGTAAACGTGGGGACGCGAAGAAATCGATTTTGCGGTAGATTGAAGCGGATTGGAAGTCGCGGTTTGACTTCGATTTTGTAACGTCTTTGCGGTTTGAAAGCCTTGCGGATATTAGATGAAAAATTATTTCCGTACATATTCCGCTGAAATAGATTTTCCAGAAAAATGGAAGACTTGTTGCAAAATCTAATTTAAAGCATTGTTGAGCGGAGTGCAAATACGTTGAAGTTACGATTTTAAAGTGAAATATTTCTCTTTTTTTCTGAGATGTCGATAAATGAAGAGAAGATATTAGCGTCAGTACTTGAATGTAATATGTTTACTACTTGTTCTTTTTTTTTTTTTTTTTACAATAGAAAGAACCTACATATTCGCGCAAAAACCGATAAGCATTGATGCTTGCGTTATGTCGGAACAAGGCGGTCATTAAAGTGAATCGTAAATCCGTGCGCCGTGCTGCACAACGACCGCGTTATTTTTCACTCGAAACAAATTGATATTTACAACATTTCTCTCGCGAGAAGAAACCACAGTCTCAGTTTCTCTCTCTCTCTCTCTCTCTTTCTCTAGCTGGATAAAAATGCACAATAAACGAAAGTTTAACGGTGTAGGAAATTAATAATTAATGCTGTCGAGTTGCGTGTGACTTAGAATCTGCATAAATCTAGTCGGCTTTACGACCACATTGTATTTACGTTATAAAAAAAAAAAAAAAAAAAAAGTCGCGATGCATGAGAACTCTAGCGTCCTTTCAAGCTATACCGCGTCCAAGATTACTGCCGATCTTATTGTCGAATAAAGGTTACAGTCTCTGGTCAAGAAAAGGTTAACGTCGTCGTTGGTGAGTCGTTTACTTGGCGAGAGACCGCCACAATGGCGTTTAAGGCAATTTACCAGAACGAACTTTAAGGTACAAAGCGAACAATGCTTTTGAGAGATACGACGGGAGAGTGCGGGAAATGTTGCCTTCTGCTGGCGCGCGGCGATCAAGTGCGCTTTGTGCGCACTCGAAACTCTTTTTTTTTGTCTACTTCCTTCTTCTTTAGTTCGATCGTTTTTTTTTTTTTTGTTTTTGATTCCTTCCGTACAAAGAGTCTGCTAATTAGAGAGACATTTGTCATTATATATTATTATCAAACCAATCAACGGAAAAGATCGACAAAGAAGACGATATCATAGAGTCGGTAGTGTCTGTTTTCTTCTTTTTCAGAGCAATTACAACGTTGCGGATAACTTGTGTAAATTAATGAAAACTCTCGATAAAACGTTCGCGCGGAACGTAACATCACGAAGACACAGGAACGCTGATAATCGACGGGAAACATTCTCGTACACATATATCCATTCGCGTGCGAGAATTTCAATTTCCAGAAACCGAAGAAATAATAAACCTCGATAACGATTGAATCGGAGGGAATCTTCCTCCGCGAATTTCGCTGTCCCTTGCAAACGAGAGGGTACGCGCTTACACATCGACGAGCTCTCGACTATGCGTCCCATGCGGACGTTTATGGAAATATAATTCGTTGCCGCCGTATCCTTTATTCATAAGTTGCAGCATCGGTAAAGGAAGTGATCCACGCTCCCGGGACGAGAGAGAAGCGAAATACCGCCGTGTGTGCGCGCCTCGACATACCGAACTAGCGAGACTTGCTAGCTAGCTGCGCCGGCAAAGGCGCGCCTTACCTACCTACCCTACGAAACACTCATCCCGTCCCAGTCAGCTGCATTTCCCAGTTGGCTGGCTGGTACGTTGCGGAATACATATGCAGCGTAGCGCGCACGCGAGGGCGTATACACACGGGGGGCTCATGCTTCAGAAACATGACACAACCGCGCCGCGGTTCATATTCTTATATATATATATATGTGCGGAGAAACGCGCGAAATATACTAGTCGCCGTTTTCATTCGCGAATATATAACCGGTGCGCGAGCGCGAGAAAGCCAATTAACTACGTGTTCGTGCTGACTCTTACGAATTGTTGCTGGTTTTCAGGACGCAGTGGCCGCGCGGTTCTTCTTTTGTTGTTCTTCCGCGCGACGTGCAGCTCTCTTCCACGGCGAGCAAAAACCCGCGGAACAATGAGAGAAAAAGAGAGAGAGAGAGAGAGAGAGAGAGAGAGAGAGAGAGAAAGAAAGAAAGATAGATAGATAGAGAAGGGCGCGCGGGAGCGCAAAAATCAATGTACAATCGGTTTCTCTCTTACGTGCGCCGTGTGTACGCGACCACAAATTAGATCTTCTCGGCACAAGGAAGGAGGTAGCAAATTCTGTGTATTCAGCGATTACGCGAGAACGCGCCCGTATGCGGTTTCAGGAGATGCGCCGGGATTGCGCGTTGCGCTCCCGGCGCGCGCGTACCAGCAGCCGCACGGGTTCACGCGTCTCACAGCTCTAAGCCGAAATCCTTCATTCCTCCCCATTTCGCGAATCCCGCTTGATGCCAATAAGAGAAGAGAGTGTGTATGTGGAAGACGCGCGATGCCGAGATAAACTTTACTTAAATACGATCGATTCGACGTCAAGGAGATCTCGAACGTCGATTACACCGAGTGTATTTCGATCGAATATTGTTTATTTTTTATCCACAATCGCGCGTATTTTTGAAAGAATTATGTAAATAATGTCGCGCGAGCAAACTTGGTTCGAGGCTTTTTGAAGCTCGATGATTGTTTCGACGAAAGTGCGTCGCATATGGAACGGTTTTGTTCCCTCGGTTTTGGACGGCGAGAGCCATTTGGATATCAATCAAATAGGCGGTAAGATTAATAGCATTCACGTGGGTCACTCGGGGCCAGCGTAATTTGCAATTAATATCATTCAATATCAATATCATTCCGAAATTAACTGTAAGTTGAACGATGAAAAGACACGCGGGACGGGCGGATAGATAATTTGCAATTAATATCGCATAGGCCTGCGGGTAATAATTACTCTACTCGTATTTTGAGCTACGCGCTGTGTGTATGCAGGCCCGGCCGCGTCAATATGACAATATGATCGAACCGCGGCGCGGGAACCACTTCGCGCTTTGCCGGTGTCCCGTTAGATTTTGCTTCGCTCGCGCTGTTACCGTTTGCGCGCGCGAAGCGGCCATCAAGTGCCGCCAGGGTACAATGCGCGCTCGTTGCGTTATTTACTCCCGGTTATTTGCGACTCGCGGCTAGTGTGGCGCGCTTCCTCGTTTTCGGTTCGTTCTTTCTCAACGGTACTCGACCGGCTCTCTCCCCGTTCGACCGTCTGCTTTCCGCGTGCACGTACACACACACACACGCGCGCGCGGGGAAAAAGAAAAGCCAGCGGGACGGAAATTTATCACTCGCGAACAGCAGGTTATCACCTCCAAAGCGGATTTTTCGGAGCAGTTACGGAGCAGAAAAGAGAGTGCACGGAACACCACCTCGGTGGTTTTCGCGTTAATGGCGGCAACCTGCGGCCGGCGAATGGGTGCGAGCGGGAGTGAAATTGCGCGCGGGACCACGAAGAAGAAGTGGCCGAGAGAGAAAAGAATCCGTGGGAAGAGAGAACGGCGCGGTCAAAAAGAACGGCAGAGGGCCGGGGGGAGGGGAGGGGAAAAGCTGACGGAGAACAAAAGGGTATAGTATACGAGCGAGGATGCTCCACGTACGTCCTACGAACACGGGGTGCTGTTATAATAGTCGCACCGTTGGAGTAGAACGAAAAGAGAAAAGCGCTGGCGAACGAGGGGACGGGAGAAAAGCGAGAGCGCGTTTTCGTAAGTAAGGCACTCATTTGAAGAACGAAGCCGCGGCGAGATGAGGTCCCGCTTAGCTCGTCGTAACCGTCTAATTATCTGGCAGATACTCTTTCTGACCCACACTCAACAACCCTCTCAGTAAACTTTTTAATTACTCGCCCGCCCTCTCCGACCCCCTTTTCCTCCATCTGGGACGCGTCATTCTGCTCCCTGCGTCGCGTCGCCCTCCGTCGTCGGCATACCGTCTCTAATCTACGATGAATATTTACTTGCGCTACTAAATTAGTCAGTGACGTGCCTTCTCTCCCTTCTCCCGTCTGCCTGCCGCTTTATTACGAAAGGAACCTGTATACCTTTAAGCGAGGGGCCTGCAGCTTCAATTTCAATTTCGACATTCCTAGAACTTGCGCGCTAATGTCGCGCTATTTTCGGCTTCCTCGGGGAAATAATTGTTGCCGAGCTGTGTGCTACTTCAACTTGTCCGAAAAGCCCGGCGAGCGCATACATGCGGGAACGCATATATACGTCGGAATATTTCTCCCGTCCGAAACAACTTTGTTAATATCCCTAATTGGACTTTCTCAAATATTTTGCATCATTCTCGATTGCTGTGCGTCAACTGCGTATATCAATAATGTGTGTGTGTGTGTGTGTGTATGAGAGAGAGAGAGAGAGAGAGAGAGAGGAGAGAGAGATCGTGGTTATATAGATACTATTAAATGAGAATTAATACACACAATTCGTTATTAACCGTTATTTCAACATTTGTGAAATAATAAACGTTAATATCGCGAGCAGACGCTTTCGTGGTATTTTCGCGAACGGTCTTCGTGAGTTCTAACGCACGCGCGGCACGCAATCCACACCGCGGGTTTTCGCTTCATTCTCTTCATTTCGTATTCCTGCGATATTACAGATATCGCCGAAAAGCACCCGACCGACGGTAAGCAGCCGTAGTAACAGCTCTTTGTGCGGGAAATACCATTACGGCTCGAACCCGGGACCCGACCCCTGCATCCCACACCCCCCGATCCGTTCTCTCCCTTCGTCGTAGCTCCGTTTTCCTCGCCACCTTCGGTCTCCGTAGGCGAACACGCGGGTTATATTACAGCCCATAGTGGTAACCCTAGCCGGCATGCACTTAGAAACTCGCTCGTCGTTGTAGTTCCCGCCCTTCTCTCCCGGCTCCTTCGTGCGCCCTCGCAGTCATCCCTTTAGGAAAGTATTTCTGACGGTGTTACTTCTTGGCGAGCGCGAAAGACCCTCTAGCGCGGTTCCCTTCTCTCGTCGTAGGGATAAGTGGATCTCGCTCGTAAATGTTGCCGGCGCGAGGATGCCGGCGCATGACACTATTCGATTTGATTATTGGCGTAAAAGAGAAAAGTTCTAATGCGTTGCCGCGTTGTCAGAGATGATATTTCCGAGCTAAGCGCATTGTCCCCGATATCGCATTATTTGCGAAATGGAGAACGACACAACCGACAACAAAAAAACGACCTGAATGTCGACCGTCACGATTTGAAAAGCGATAGAAAAAAATGGTATGATATTTTGATATAATATTTCCGCAAAGATATTTGCAACCGACATACTGGCGATATATATCTTATATTTATGTATTTTTGCGACACATACTGTCTAGACGTTATTGGGATCGTCCGCGAGACAAGAGATCTCACGGAAGAAATCACGGAAGAAATCACGGAGCGAAGAACGCGGTAAAGAGTAAAAGATCGGCTGCGTGAATCGCCACAAAGACGCGCCGCGCGCGTATTCCCGGCGTTACCCCGATATCTCGAGTCATACCTTTTCGAATTCTCGAGTGCACGAGAAGAATTCAGCGGCAGAAGTGGTTCGTCGAGGAGCAAGGAGATAAGAGACGCGGGACGGGGGAGGGGGGAGGAGGGCATTCCCGGCGCCCGGGGGATATTCCAGACAAGGTCCTCGCTCGAGAGAGACATCGGTAAATTGGATTACGGTCTTCTCTCTGTTTCCATCCCTCCCCTCCTCGCTCTCGAGATCGTCCCCTCTCCCTCGTTTACTTCTACCGTAAAATTAATATCCGAAGATGAAAGAAGTGACGCGCTCTGTGGATATCTGAAGCGAGCGCCGATCTACCCTTCTTCTTCTTCTTCTCCTTCTCGCATCGCTTCCGACCGTCATCTACCCCGTCCCTCGGCCGTTGACATAATATGAAATAATCCTCCGAATTTGACAGTCCGGCTAACATCGCCTGGCGTTGAAGTTAATCCGAAAATCGCTGCTCTTAACGCGGGATGGAAGAGACACTACAGAAGAGATATTCTCCGTAGTGTCTGTAAGAAGCGAAAACACACGCAGCGAAACGTGAAGTTAAGAAAACGAAGTTAACGACCAATTCGCGCGGACCAATAAGCAATTACGACACGCACGCGCGGCAAAGAAAAACGCGACTTCGGATAACTCTGGGATTTATCTCGCAGCGGAAACTTTCCGTCGCATATTCGAACGTTATCGTTAGATCGTAAATTGTGTAATTTGCCAGTTCGAGCTCGCCGCGTCGAACCTCGCGAATATTTATCGCGGTTATCGATTTGGGTTATTGATGCTGTTTTTTGCCTCGTTCATTTGTTTTCTTTTTTTTTTTTTGCGTATGTGATCCGCAAACAGTGGCGATGACATCTGCGTGCGGAGAAAATCAACTCCCGTCGAATTTTCTCTCTGACGCGCGACGATCCGGCGCTTGTTCGTCGCTGTCGTCAGAACGCGTCAGACAAACTTGCTCGTGCTGTGTGCGGGAAATAATATTGCGCGCACACGCTGCCGCAAGCCGCAACTATTCCTCAAACGTAGAGTTAATTAGGTCGCGATGAATAAACGATGCCGCTTAGTTTATCCTAAAGTTCCGATTAACATCGCGCGCGCGCGTGGTCAAATCGTTGATTTAAAATTCACTGGCGAATTTCTGTCACGACAATTCGGCGTCCAAAATACACCGGCGCACAACATAAAGCACGAAACGTAATAGAATATTTATTCAACGGTTCGTAGCACGAAAATGTTTGCACCGGCAATATAACCGAACTGGAGAAACAAGATGCACGCGCTTAAATTCTGTAATCTGAACCGGGTCACGAAATATAATAACCGCTACCGAGCACGCTCTGCTCTGTGAACCACCGTTTCTTTAGTATAATATAATACAATCATACGACAGCTTTTTACAAGAGAATTGTACGTTTATTGCAATATCACGCCGCAGTGTAACTCTGCTCTTGCAACGTCAAAATGAACAGATTGCCGAGCGTCTGAGAAATTTCAATTTTTAATAATCGACCAAACGCATATCATCAAACTGCGACAATTTACACGACCGCGTTTCGCAAAGCGGGAGTTTTCTTCTTCGCAGAGGGGATTATCGAAAGAGGGTGAGAGAGAGACACGCGCGCGTGTCTACGTGTATGTACACAGAAAACTCGCCATCTTTCGGATACCTTTCAAATAAACTTCTATTTGCCGAGCATCGTTCTGGAGAATTGGGGATTATTGGATTCTCGTTAGAGTGGCTAGCGCGCGTCTCACCGAAATCCAGGAGCGGCTTTTCACGGCGTTACGAGAGGGTCTCGGAATCACGGAGGAGAAAGGGCGGGGTGGTTTATTGGTGGGTGGCGGTTGTGAAGAGGGGTAACTTCGTAAGAAGCGTCCTATCCACCGGAATCACCCGCTCTCCTCTCTCGTGCGACGGAAGAGAAGGAAGAGGACGAGGAGGAGGGAGAGGTGCACGATCCTGGGCTGCTGTTATCGATCGACCGCCGTCGGCGCGATAATGGCCAGAATAATTACCAGAATAATTAGGACGCGGCGATGAGAGGCATTGAAGATCGTTGGAGCGCGCGAGATCGCCATAGCTGAGGCCCGACAATTCCTAATGCAAACGCCGCCGACTGCGTAATTCGTCGTCGGTGCCGACGTTCTCACCTTTTAGCGCGCGGAGTCCCTATATATCGAAAACTCTCGACAAGGGAAGAGGAAAGAGGGGTGTCACACGAGGGGGGACACTTCTAATCCGCAGAGCGTTGATTATACCCGATCGTATTCGAGTTCGACGCGACGCCGTCCTCCGGGATAATTAGGGCGCGAGAAGCACCAGTTCGAGAAGCACCAGTTTGCGAGATTAACTCGGCGAGAGCGGTTCGCTTTAGCGGTTCTCGAAACGAACGCCCATTTTCTTCTTCGTACAACGGTAAAGCGCTTTTCTCTCCCGTGCGTGTCCTCTGAAAAACAGCGAAATCGACGAAGTAATTTTCTTGTTTCGCTATGTTCAAATTTCACTGTTATTTTCACTTTATTTATTTAATTCTTTCATTTAAAAATGTTTTACGTACGGGACTTTTAGTCGACGTTAAACGTCAAGACAGACGACAAACTCGCGTTTCAGAAGTTCTCAGAGATTTTCATGTCGTTCGCGAAAATTAAAGAAGCGCTCGTGCCAATGCCTTCCTCAGCAATATGTGGCGTCAATAACGCGCGGAGAAGGCGCGCGCACGATATAAAGTGCCTCGTTCTCGAACGCATTTCCAATTCCAAGTATCGCGCGTTCCTTTCACGATCGCATCTAACTTCTGCGATTCGCTTCTTTCCTCGTCTAGGGGCGCGCTATTATATTCATAACGCGAGAGAGCTCGCACACGATCGAGGCGCGCACCACCGCGTCTTCGGCTTTGCGAACTTTCGAACGAATTAATCACCTCACGCGCCTCGTCGTCGTCGTCGTCGTCGTCGTCGAATTTGCGCGACGAATTTAGGACGCCGGAGTGAACGGAACGACGAGGAGATGCGCGCCGCGAGAAGCGACGAGGGGGAGAGAAATGGGATAGCGGGAACACGCCAAGTCGCCTCCTCGTAGTCCATAAATGGCGCAGTGATCCGAGAATGCATTAACAAGTTCGGCGTTATCAATTCCCGCATAATACCGCGCGCGCGAGCGAGAAGCGTCGTTCGCCAACTTTGCCAGCCGTTCGCGCGCATACGAATAGTTCCAACCTCGGACGTGCCTCGCGAATATACACACATGTATATATACTACACACGACACGATGCACATATGTGCGTTTCCACGCGAGTCTCTCGCACCGAGATATATCTGCGAACACACGCGCAGTTGGATGTTTAAACGAAGATGCGCGCATCGTATTTAGCTGGCACAGCTAAACTTCGGCACAAAACCTACACGGAAATCTAGCGTTAATTTGTTGCTCTGTTCTTGAAGTTGTTTGCTTACTTTCTTCGAGAAACGTGAAAAGAAAAAATCAAATACGAAAAGCACAATTTTATTGAAGTATTTTCAGATTTCGCTTTCGAGAAATATGCCAGGTAGAAATTTCAGGCTCGGTAGTTATTGCAGAATTGTGTTCGATTGCGCTGAAGTGACACGCTGCGCCACGAGCTTGACACGTAGGGAGGTATAAACGCGCGGTGTGCGCACGAAGGAGAGACGCTGTCCCTTTAATAAACGAGCCACAAGCGTGAAAGTAGCGATTACGCGTGTGTACGTCACGCGGATGGCATATATACGAGACACATCGTCGTGTCACGTACATACACACATACACACACACAGTTCATACACATTTAGCACACAGATACGCGATCTCTCGACCGGCCTATTTAGTCGCCGGGCGCGCATTCGCGCCGAAACTACGTACGTGACACATAATTCAACTAACTCCATAACCAAGTCCGAAGTTATATCGGTCCGTGCCCGACCTTTCCCCTCTTTGGCTCGTTCCTCCCTCCCGATTTCTGTGTGTAATACAGATCGCTACCAATAGCATGGCGTGTGCGGTTTCTCTTGGTGCGCCCGAAGGACGACGTGCGGAAAGTTTTCCTTCGAGTCATCGGGCGAGACATCGAGGCCGGGCTATTAGCTCCGGGATAGATTAAGCGACTCGACGTAATCCCGGTTATTACGTAAAAGGTGCTGACGCGGCTTAAAGTCCAGCAGTGGTCGGAAGCACCCTGCGGCTCCGTAAGAATATCGCCGCACGCGGACAACGTAGAATCGTGAGAACAAATCACTGCAATCCCTTTCACGCGTATATTATAGATAATACGCGCGTGATTTTAATAAATCAAACACGCGGTTAAATGTTGTAAATAAATTTTCTCCGAATGATTAGCTTTCTTAGAAAACGTCGTATTATTGTCTTATAAGATTTTTGAGGTGATACTTCGCGCTACTTTGCTAAAAACAAAATTGTACGCAAACAACACGCTTGAAGAACTCGATTGAGGATTACGAGAGATATACCGAGCAATTTCAGGGAACGGATTATGAAACGGTACAGGTAATGCAACGCGCTTTAAGCTCTTCGCAAATAATGAATATATACACACACACACACGTACAAACATATACATTATATACGATATCGTCGGTAGCGGCGTAGCGCGGCCAGCAATACAAGCGGGCGTCTCGCCCGCGGCGACGACTCTCGCGAATCGGTTCTCCGCCTGATATTCGCTGACGAAACGAATTGCGCTACGCTCGTCTCTTTAACCAGTTTCTCGCAGTCCCGTCACGACCGAAATCGAGTCACGAGTGTAGCGGGGTACACGGCTCTCGATTTAAGGAGCGTCGCGCTGTAAACGCGGCCGACTGCAAGATTTCTAGCGTGACAAGTCGTAGTCTCTCGTTGCGGAAAAATCTCCTAAGTGCGGCTCTCTCTCTCTCTCGCGTTCCTCTTTATTGCGGAAAACGTGCTGCATCCGAAAAAAGGGACCAATGTTGTTTATGCGATATTTATACTGAATTTTATTTGTATCGTTCGTTTTATTATTCCTGTTATCGTTGGAAAACATGACGGAATTAAAACGTGTATATTCGTAATTAATAAATACAAAACTTGTGTGTGTGTGTGTAAAACGGAATTACAAAATATTAGGATTATCGGATTTAATAAAGTAGATGATTGCAATCGCTTTGACAGACGGAGACGGAACCACTGTATCATTGTCGATAAAGGCAACCGATTGCAGGATGTATGTGCAGTAAATCCTTCCGAGCGGCTGCGACGACGACGACGACGACGGGGAATCTTCTCCGCTCACGAGATAAAAGCTCCTCTCGTGAAGCCCCGGCCCGGTCGATATTTATGCGCGGATATATTCGAATGAACGCAAACACAGTCTAGCAATAACTTCGGACGTAAAATTGATATCCGCCATCAATCCGGGACGCGAGCGCGACAGACGGAGGAAGATAAAACGGGAAAGTTTCATGAAGCAGCGCGTTTATCGTGCGGCGGCCGTTTTCGTTTGTCCGTGTCGCAGTCGATGAGAGGGCCAAAGCCTATACGCGAATGTCCAAGGCGGCAGTCTGTGTTAAATCGTCAAAATCGCCTTTTTGTATAAGTTGACGCGCTGTTATATATTTTCTCGTCTCTTGCTCGATCTTCTTCCCCCCCTCTCCCCCTCCCCCCTCCCTCCGACTCCTCGCTCGCGAAGAGGAAGAGAAACGAGCGCGATTCGAAGTCGAAACTTTTCATTGAGAAGAACGGCAAACGAGGCGGGCGTGGGTGTGTAAGCCGGAGACAATCGCACGAAAAGAAACTGTCGATTTCTTGTTCTTCGTAGTTTTCCGAGTATACGCGAGGAAGCAGCATCTTTTCTGGAATTGCGAATCGCTCGTTGCACATAATCCCGCGATAATGGCTTTCGATAGTTACGATTGCTCCGATAATTGCGACCGGCGCCGCTCTTTTCTTTTTTCTTTTTTTTTTTGCAGAAAGTTCAAAGTATACTAAAGACAAAACGGAAGCGTTTCGCGAATCTTTGTACAAAAATATACTATATCGCCGAGCAGAAACTTCGTGATCAAAGTTTTGTATTAATTAACGCAAAGCTCGAATCGATGCCCTACTCGATGTTCAAACGTATACTCGTTTTTGTTTTCTCGAAGCACGTTCAGTCGCGTTCGTTTGTTCTTCAGTGCTCATGCGGAGAATTCGCACAACAGATCAGTAAAAAAAAAAAACACCTTTCCATTTATTCTAATCGCAACGGCGCGCAATAAAAATCGACGATAAAAATCAGTAATGTTGCCGCATCGGTAACCGAACACATTCAGTTAAAACGCTTTGTTCCGAGCGACATTGAATTTCGTAGCCCAATTTCACGGTACGTTTCTCGTCAAAAAAATAGCGGGCCGACGCGAGACGAGAGACGCGACGCGGCGCGGCGCATCCGTCGCCGAAGTAATGTCTGCGCACCGGTCCGGTGTGTGAATTCGGTGATGAATCCCCTTGAAATTCTCAAGTTGTATAACCATCGCAATTTCGCCGCGCGTGACGTAATTTTGAATGGAGATTATTCAAATGCGAGCGTGTGGCCCGTGTAAATGTGTGTGCGTGTGTGTGGGCGCGCAAGCGCGAGCTGATTCGCGTCGAAGTTCGCCGTGGTTCCTATACGCCGCGTGTCTGCGGATAGTCGGGTAGCAAGTAGGTATGTTTGGTGGCGAGCTTTGTGTCAGTCTGCTAGACTACCTGTCAAACTAGACCGGCGCCGTAGTGGATTATAACGCGGCGGCAGTAATGTGGAATTCCAGCCGTGGCAGAAGTAAGAAGGACAGGCCGTAGTGAGAGAGAAACGTGCATTTTGGAGAATGCAAAACGGAAGGGGATGAGGAAGACAGATTTAAAAGGCAGAAAGAGAGAGAAAGAACGGGATTCGTGTCTGACATTAGAAATGATCATAACGATGATGATTATGATTACAGGGCGGTTTAGAAGAGAGGATTCTGTGATATAAATTCTATAAAAGATCGGAATACGAATCGACGCGTCCACGACGCATCGCCGCGACGGAGAAATTGATGGCGGATCGTAAAAAGTGAAGTACGGCACCGCAATTAAAACGATCTTCGGCCATTCGGGAAATGGAAACTTAAGCGGTAAACTTGGGCTCTAAAACGGAAACTTAGCGTTCTAAGTAGCTTCTCGCGCGGACAGGCGACGTCAAAGCGCGAGGAAGCGTGATGTTCGCTTCGCGACTGCCGGATGCTTTTACGACTCTTTGACACTTGAGCGTCGTATAACGACGGCGTATTACAGAGTAGAGAGATAAAGACTCTGTTTTGTAAGAAAGATGCCGAGCGGTCCGGAAAACACCGGTAAACTATTCGTGTGCATTCCGAATAAAAATCTGCTCTCTGTTGTTTTCGAAAAGATACGCACTCCGAAACTGTTTCTCTTCGGAATCGAATTGTTCCGACTTCACACTGATAGAACAAGCGCGCTGCGACCACATGGCAGCAGGAAACCAAACAGTCGTCGCCATCGGGTCCATTTTATTCAGTAGGATTCGGATGGAGGGCGACGCCGACGACCCAACCTCTCGCCAACGAACCAATCGTAAAAACTTTTCCAATAGGGTTCTTTAACCAAAGTACGCGAAGGATGAGAGACTCGGGGGCGCCCGGAATCGAGAAGATGCCGGACGCGCAGGGTCTCCTTCCGCGAGCTTTGTCAGTATACCTCGTAAAATCCGAGGCTTTGCTCCCTCTCCTCCTGTGATTCAAAGATTTCATCGGCACTCTCACATCCTCGAGCAGCTTCGAGGACTCACCCGAACTTTAAGTGATTCTCCCCACGTTGTGTTCCCCCTCGTGTATTTTCCGGCGTTCATTACACCGCAATATGATAAGCCACGATCTCGGATTTATAGTACAATTCAGTATGTCTGTGGGGGATGTGTGTATGTGTGTGTGTGTTGTGCACTTAGTTTTATCAAAAAGAGAACGTTTTAATTAAAAAGAAATTGAGATTCCATTCGCAAATGTTAAAAGACCGAATTTAAAACGTTGAGAAAATGTTGCAGTTTGGGATAAATATGTAGAAAAGTAGAAGTTTTTCAGAAGTTTATATTAGAAAAATTATAAAAGTGGATTGCCGAAGATTTTTCGAAATATTCGATTCTATTTTAATATTACAACACACTTTTATACATTCTTAATATTAATTTAAATGCAAAAGTCGATGTAATACGATATTTTAGTGTGTTAAATATTATATTATTTAACGTAATCCCGTGTGTCAAACTGAAATTGCTTTAGAATTTCATGAATGTGTGAATTCATCACGATATAATTGCGCGAATTTATTTACGAACTTGCAATTAGAACTTCGATAAAGTGCGCGTATTGAAAGTGCGCAGCTTGGAAATCTACATTAAACGGGGTCTTATGAAAGGATATAAGCGAGACGAGAAATTAGCACGACCTTGCTCGCGAATAAATATCACCACTACGTCGCTCAATATATGGTGGCTTAAGTAGAACTTAATTAGAGACTTCGAAGTAAGAAGAGATGGGAGGTGTAAGGAGGAAGCGAAGAAGTACTTTTTCTCCGAGTAAAGGAGGACACGGTTCTCGCGTCGCAACAAAATGCAACCGTGAGAGCGCGCGGCGTACCGTGGTTTAATTGGGGCGGAATTAATGTTCGCGCGGCTAAATGTAAATGGAAGACAGAGAAACGAAATCGCCTTTAATTTACTTCGCTGACGCAACCGTGAAAATAGATGCGCGCCATCATTGTCTAACGATATATCCTTGGGACACTTGCTCCTTAGCTTTGCCATCCAACGTGAATCGCGCTCCGTCGTTGCAGTCACCTTTGATTTTATTTTCAAAAGAAAAAACTACGTATACGTGTTACGAGAGTCAATTGGTGTCGCGAGCTAATGATGCAGAGCGATAAAGTGTCTGTTTTTTTTATTTTTCAATGAAAAAAAATAACATTCTTCGTCTCCGACTCGCGATAAATTTGATCAAGCGCAGTGTTACGGAGCAAGCGCTGCCAATTTACTCTTGCGATTAATCCATTTCCATATTTCTTCGCGCCAAGAAAAAGCAAGGGAGCGAAATCTTATATCGCGCGAAATTTATTTCACCAGCGATCTATATAACACTCTCTCCCCCCACGTCGGGGTGATTTAAATAATAATCCTATTCGATCCAGCGTCGACGGTCGTCGCGCTTCGCAAGTTTACGTTTCGCCTCCGTGCCTCCTCGCGCCGCGCCGCCGGGACAAAGCAAATTTGCGAGATTGCGTTTCCATGAACCCGTAGGATGAGACGCCAGAATGTACGAGAAGAGAAATAGAAACGAGATTAGAACAAGGCAGTGCGGTGCGTAACAATAATGACTTCCGACGAGTGATTCTTAACTCGTTCCGACTCCGCGTCTCTTGGCGCAAAAATTCACGGTGACGCGACGATGATTCGATATGAATATACAATAGTTCACATCCGTTTAAAGAATATGAATATATCTTTTTGTGCATTTATTTACAGAATAAATGCAAATTTCGAGTTGCACAGAAAAGAAAAAAATCTTTAAAATATTAAGACAATCTGTATGTCGAGAGGAATATCGCACAACTAAAACGACGGTCACCGTCTGATAATATTATGATATACTCTGTATTTAATACCGTAAGATGAAGAATATAAAGCGGAAAGAGAGTGAGAGAGAGAGAGAGAGAGACAATGAATGAAAGTGAGAAGAGCGTTAGAACGGAAGAACAGATCGAGCGGAGGATGGTGATGGTGAGGCGACAAGTTCCATTCGCGAGCCACGGAGGGACGGATGGGCCGAAGTTTTAAATGACTTTGGTATTAAAACTTTGATGGCATTTGTCAGTTTCCCGAGGCTTCGAGAATTGTTTCGCAACTTTTAAGCCATTTTAAAGCGCCATTATTGACTCATCGTTTCCTCGCACGGTCGTATCCTCCGTTCCAAGTATACCGAGGGCTCGCTTTCTCAGAGCCGAGTTGCACCTGCGATTCGCGCCGAGATTATACATAATATTCTTGCGATGTTGAAGCACGCGCGAGATGTCACTCGGAAAAATCCTGCGGAATACTCGCGCAAAAAAAAAGGTTTATCTGACGACAGTTTCGCAAAGTCTGCTGTTTGTATTCCGCGTTAATTACGTTACGAGCAGGTCTGGTTTACAAATTTTTGTTCCACGCTGTGTAAATTCTTACTACGTGCTTCCGGAAATGTAATAAAGTAACGGCTTTTAAAGACATGCGGCGCGCGTTACAGTTCCGCGGTTGCTTTGCGCGCGTGTCCGTCGCGCGTCCTCCCGCGCGCAATCACTATAGCGATATTCATTATGGAAGTACTCGGCGAATTGCTCGGTGCAGCTGAATTTCATCAAAAACAGCACTCGGCGGTATCCCCGCTCTGACTTCAACTGTATTTTAACATGGTTTCCGCGGCAACATGTTTTCCCATCTTCACTCTCTGCTCTACTAAAAATGAATTTCGCGACTGTGCTACCATAAATTTTATTTATCTTCGCTCAAACCTACTTATGTGCGCGCTTAGTAAGAAATCTTTTAAATCGTTTTATCTCAGACCATAAATGCCGAAGAAGAATTTTCTTTCAATTTCTTTTGACACAGAGAAAAATGTTAAAAGATCTACTATGTAAAACAATTTTTTTTCAACAATTTCTTTTTCGTATTACTTAAAACTTGAGAAGTTGCGTTTCTTTTACCATTCCGGAGCATTTTATAAATTATTTTAAACGTTTCTCGTTCCAAGTTGATTTAAACTTCGACTTAACTTTATTTTATTTTATTTTTTTTCTATATAAATCGCGCGCTGAATGCGAATAAGAAAGCGGACGACAAAAGAGTTGCTTTTAAAAAGTCCTTACGCGCGACACTCCCCGACTTGACTGTTCGTCTCGATTGTGCGTTTCCCTCGCACGGAAGTGTCCGCGACTGTTCGAGGTGGCAATTCTGCTAAGTAGTCTCCCCGTTCGAACGTCGGACGCGGAGTAGATAATGCTAGGAAGAACGTACTCGTGAGCTTTGAACGGCGACGAGGCAAGACATTAGCGGTATAATTACCGGTTAACGTCAACCCGCGTCTATCCTGACACGGAATCTCCTTTTGAGATTGTCTTGGGAGACAGGTAGGAAGAACCCAGGTAGACGAGTCAGCGGAGAGTCCGAAAAAAGATCCACCCCATTAACCAAAAAAATTCTTTTTATTTATTTATAATTGTGTATGTAGATGTCTCTCATATTTTTAATAAAGATTATAATTTACACACGTGTATGTTGTAATTTATGAAAGAGATCATGTGTTATAATTTATGAAAGGTTTTTTGGACACTATTATAGAATTTGATGTAAATGCAGAGAAAAATGGTATTATTATTTTCCGACGCGTCCTAGCGATTAAACGTTAAGGTTATTTTTTTCTCAGAGAGATCGATCGGTTTTTCTTTACGAGCAGCTCCTTTACCGCAGCCACATATTTTTCTTCTGCTCGAAAATCGCTTCGAAATTTTTGCGAGAAGGTGCTCAAGAGGACGCGAGAAATACGCGAGAAATACGCGCCAGAACAAAATAAAGAAATATGGCAAAGTGGCGAGAGAAGAGAAGCGGAAGAAAGGAAATTCGCTGACAGAAAGAGAAAGAAGGAGGGAGCGGAGGATTAATCCGTAAGATTTACAGCGTAGCTGAGCCATTATCGCGTTTCGTCGAGTGGATAAGAGGAGTCTGCCCTCCGGCCTTTTAATTCCGGGCCGCGGCGCGCGTGTTTCGCGCCGGTTTCTTTTTCCCGACAGGGGGCTTTTTTTTTACGACGACGGCGCGCCGGCCGCAGCCTTAACCCCTTAACCGCCTTATCGTCCGCGGTTGCGTGTCATCTCCATCCGGTGCGTCTGACACTTAATTAGAACCGTTGTATTCGAAAACGTGCTCTCTCTCCTCGGCGCAACGCGTCCGCCGGGGACGCGCGGAATCTCTCTCTGGAAACCGCACGGAAGTTTCGTTCTGCTGCCGGCAATGAACTTTAGCGTACGACACGAGCGTAGCGCGCAATTAGGATGGGAAGCGAAAAGGAGAGATGTTTGATCCTCCCACGCTTTCTTATCGATAATTTCTGAGATTGTATCGAATAATTAGATAAACGCGCTCACGTTAGAACGGAGAGATAATCGCGGAATGAACAACAAGCCAATCGCAACGAGATCGATAAAGTATCGGAGGTATATATCGGTAATATACGATTGTAAGCCTACTGAAATTATGATATCGCGCAAATTGGTATTGGAATTAGTTGAACGCGAAAAGCTCGACGTTAATGCTCTGAGAGAGAGAGAGAGAGAGAGAGAGAGAGAGAGAGAGAGACAGAGCCAAATCGTGTATATTTAAGCATCTTTTATTTATTAACATAATCGCGCGGAGAGATACGCGCTCGCAGTCATGAAATTACAGCGTGCGTTTGCACATAGAAATGTCAGTCACGAGCGAATTAAACGGCTTAATACGTGGCTTAAGCGGATTTGGATCTGCAAAGGCGCGCGCAAAATGTGATGCTTGCCGTGAGTTTACGCGCAAGCAAGCGTTTCCGTGAGTTCATAAATTTCCGCATTGATTCTCGTAAAGTACAAGTAAATTCGTAAACTATATAGCACACACACATACACACACAGATCGGAGCGATCGTAAATTTCGGGCTAAATTGTCACCATAGTATAATTGGTATCGTGTCGTTTTATTTCTTCGCGCGAGACGCGATAATAAATTGCGAGGCGAGCCAACAACTTGCGAGAAGATAGCAGTTGTATAGGAAGAAGATATTAAATATATCAAAGAAGCAGAAGTACCCTCCCCTTTCTCTTCTCGACTACTTTTAAACAGCACCGCGTCCGCTTATCCATTCGCGGACTAGAATCTTATTTTAATTAATCCGGCGGAATAATTAATTGCTTTTTCAATTAAAAGTTCTGTAAAACTTGCCTCGAGAAAGACGTTTTTCGGTCGGAACGGCAATACGCGGGAAAGTATGATTTTATTTCGCCAATAAAACGCTCCCGCTTATATTCGCGCAATTTTTGATAAAATATGAAATCGCAAAACACAATATAATTGACTGATTCCCGAGAATTAATTCACTGTTCATTGAATTAAATATATTGCTCGTTTGTTATAAACAATTGAATTAGAGATTGTCTTGCCAATAAAGTTATGTCAATATAATTCCAAGACCAAAAACTAGACGAGAAAACAATGCACATATTATCGAGAAGCTTTGATATTTATCTTGGAATTACTCTCACAAACAGCGACTTTTATAAATATAACTAGATTCACTCGGAACGAATCATTTCAATAAACACATTAAAAAAAGAGAAAACGAGGAATAAATTACGCGAAATCGACTGTCAATCCGTTTGTGTCGCGGCTTTTATTTATTTATTCGACCTGCATATCGTCAATCAACATTGACAGTCTTACCCCCGTTACGACACATATATGTCTCTCGAGAGAATATCGAGTAATTCCCGGAAATAGTTAATGTAAAGTTTTGAAACAGTTTCGATGTAAACGACATAAAAGCTTTCAAAATCCGCCGAAATTATACTCGAGAACGTTGAAGCGCTCTTCTGCATTTTGTGAGCGACCGTCGGAGGTTCGAATGAAGTTAGTATTATATATCCGGAGCGTTCTACATTTTCGGCTTTTCCGGTTCTTTATTCTCGCTGATGCGTATCTCGCGCTGACTTCTCATTAGTGAAAGCAGAAAAAAAAAATCCCATCATATCGGTTGAATGGATAACCCAGATTCTCGCCGGTCGACGAAGGGATGAGAAAAGAACGGGTCGGGGTACACACCCCGATCACGGTTGTTCGACGCAAATCCGGTCGGTGTATCTTTCGCGAATTAATCCGCCGCACACACACACACACACACACACGGCACGGACACGGACACGTATAAGCAAACTCACAAAGCGCCGCGAAAAACTTGAGCGCTGGAGATACGGATGGAAAATGTTACCACTAGATAAAAAAGAAATCGTGAAGAGTGAGAAAGAGAGAGAGAGAGAGAGAGAGAGAAGAAGAGCACAGGAGAAGAAATCGAGAAACCGGCACCGTCGGGAAAACGGCGGGGATTAGACTTGCAACTACAAACACGACGAAGTGTGGAACGAACGGATATAATTCCTGGTTCGCGGCTCTCGTGACCCGTTTTCGAAGTTGGGACTATTGAAGTGTGGAAATATCAAGAACGTGCATGTTGTGTGTGTATGTTGCGCGCCTCTCTCAATTCGCTCCGCGGCTGGCGCTTCCAGGAGATTTCCAGCGTTCGATTTACCGCCCCGTGTTTACCTTTATTACGGCTGCGAGAGATTGAGTATTGCTGCGAAAGTTTTTATTATTGCGACACACGGGAAAACGTTTTTTTTTTTTTTTGTTTTGCACGTTTGTTCCTGTAATGCGAGAATTTTTATTTTGCAGCTGTTTGCGCAGGTTGCATAATATAGTGTATCGCCGTCGGGGAAAAAACACTGTGTGCTTTCAGGCGTGCTTTCAGTTCTCAGAATCGATATCGGAAACTTAATCACGTAAGTTACGAACGAAAAGTAATATCGTAAGTTACGTGATTTTTGTAACTATCCAGACAGCTCACAAAAAAGTCCGAAATACGTCGCAAAGATAAAGAGCATCTAAATTATTTTAGCCATCTTTCAGACGTATCTTTATTACGATGTATTTCAGACTTTTTTGTGCTGTCTGAGATGATGTTTTGCATATTTTAAACGACCGATAATAGAGCAAATAAAAAACTTTTTTTTTTTATGTATCCAAGAATAACTTTCTTGAGAATAATACGTATTTGAAATATAGGTCGACAGTAATTCCACTAAATCTTCCAAAGAGCTCTTCGATATACGAAAAGCTCGTAATCGTATATAGATATCAGATCATGAATCTATAATAAATCCTGAGAATATCGTCGTGTGTCGTTGCGGAATCCTGATCTCGGAGCTTTTATTTCATTGCAGTCTAGAATCTATTTCGCAGCGTCACGTTTGACGCGATCGCGGCACTACTGTAATATTGAAACACCACGCATTTTCGCGACTGTTTGCTCTCTACATCAATTGAATAGTGAGTATTAAGGATTAATGTGTTTACTTTTTTCTCCCGTAGTCGTTCTTTTGGATAATCGTTATCGCCCTTCTCCAATATGTTTAACGTTGAAATATATTGTCATTAAAAGCGAGGCTACGAATCACATTTATAATAAATTAGAAAGTTCAAGGCTACGGGCAAGATTTAAGTTATGTTGCAGGTACAGGACGAAGTTGAAAATGAGTTTGCAACTAGTTCTAGGCTACCTAGAATGCCTTTTACAAAAGTTTTGACCAACTTTTGAGAGAGAGAGAGAGAGAGGAGAGAGAGAGAAAAAAAACCACCGCCGTTATCCTTTTCAAAGAAATATAAGTTTTTTTATTTACGAGAGGATGAACGTATCTGTAATAAGAACAGAGAGGATATACATTTATTTCAAATTAATTAATAAAGTTCTCGATTTAATTTTTCGATTAATAGTACGTTTAAATTTCTTGATCAAGAATACGCTGCTAGATGTTAAAAAATATATATATATATGTTTACAGTCGGAGTCTTTTGATAAGCTCGCGTGTCACACAAACAGAATAAGAGTAGACAAAGAATATTGCGCGTGTGTCTCTCTCTTAAGGAAAGGAAAACTACTATGACATACACGAAAGAGTACGATGAAAATAACTCCGTTGTGTCGAGGGAGGATCAAGGCCTGCGAAACAAAGAAACACACTCCCCGCCAAATTAATGATTTAATTATAAGGGAAACTTTTGCGGCCGACCGCCGTCGCGAGTGCGCTCCTTGGGGAAACGACGGCGGCCATCCCCATGGATAATTGAGGATGCTAAGGCCGAGTCTTACGGGGCAGTCGGCAGACAGCCGTTGGGGGTCGGACTAACCATGATCTATGAGCAGCCTGCATATGAGTGACCTTTGTCCGCCACTGATCCCCACGGGAATCGAAAGGATCGGAGAGAGGGAGGGGGAGAAATGGCGGCACACGAAGTACCATCGGCTTGTACCGGCCGTAATGAAGAAAAACTCACCTCTCTCTATCTCGTTTCGTCCGAACAGCGTGGCGCTAAGTCGATTTTCGTCATTCAGCGATCGATTATCGATAACGGGCGGATTAACGACGTTAAAATGTGTCCCGTCATGTGTGCGACATGGTCGCTGCGCGAGGTTTTGCACGGTGCATTTCGTGGATTGTGTGGATCTCTCGCGGAGGCCCCGTCGCGCTTGTCGCGCGAGCTGTCGTTTCAATTCGAACGACACTCTCGACTTTGGCGGAAACGAGGTGGAAGGCGCGCGTTCATCCTAAGCTGCTTTGTACTATGGCTCTTCCGAACGGAGAAAATATGACAGCCGAATAAATATAAATGTTGTGATACACGTGTTTTCTTTTTTATTTCTTCGGTTTACTTTTTATTTCGGATTGATTTTTTTTTTTTTTTTGCTAAAAATGAAGATTATTTTTCGTGCCGCGCGAAATCCGCACACTCGCAATGATCGAAAAACTTACAGACCAGAAATAGAACGATACCGAACATTTTTCATGCTCTCAGGTCTTCACATTTCTTTTGTGATGCAAATGCTGGAACTGGTTTTCCCTGTCGGCGGCGCGGTCGAGGTCCGATTATCGGATACGAGAGAAACAATGGTATTCCGCGCGCGCGCTCGGCTTAATTAACGTCACGGGCGCGCCCTTCAAATTTTTAAAGAAATCCCTCGAGGGGTGGACGGAAACAGAACGGTTTCAATGATTCATCGTCACAATGCGGTATTGGGAGTCCGATGTTTCGGAGATAATATCCCTTTAAAGCGAGCGCAAAACGGGGAGAGGTTGAAGGGGAGGCGGAGACGGTTGACTGACAGGGCGGGCCGCCAGAAAATCTTATTCTTCCGCTACGGGAGCGGGAAGAAAAAAATGACGGTAACGCAGCGAAGGGTGACGCTTTGCCCCCCCGGCTTAGAGATATTTAAATCATCGTTGCGCCCGGGGCACGACGTCTCGCCAGACGATAAATCATGTCCCCTTGCGCATAATGTCCAAAACGATAAATATTTGTCTTGGTTGACAATGGAATGTCTAAGTATTCGCGATCGGAATTTTGCTCACTTCGATATTCGACGTTTTGTTTGTTCAAAACACAACACGGATGAAAGAGTTCGCAATAAGATCCGCAGAAGGAAATCAAGTATGAATAAATTAAGTTTTGCTTTACAAGCTGCCACTCTATATTTAGAAGAAGCATATCTTTTGTATTTCGTTATCGAGATCGAGTTTTTATCTAGAAAGTGAAATTTCGTCCTTTTGTTCGAGGAGAAGAGCTTGTCATCTACGCGGATGCCATCGTGTTTGCTTCGTCTATAAGCAGGCGTATGTGTATTCCGGTAACAATATTCTATATCTTTATTTTATGCAGCATCACATTTCGATGAGGTACACATACTGCAGGCATGATAGCGCGGCGAGAAACAACAGTCCAGGCGGATAACGCGATTATAGCGTAGATAGGTGCTCGTTGTTCCTTTTCCTTTCCCACTTCTTCCCTCTCTTTCTTTTTCTCTTTTCGCGGTGGCGCATTGTCGAGGTATATTCCGTGTTATTTCTAGCTCCCTGAAGAAACGAACGCGAGACGAAGCCCTCGCCTTATATTTCGCTTCTTATCCCCGAGCCACGCGCAACTTTCTTGTGTTTTTGTTCTCTTCGTCTTCACGCTCGTATACAACAGGTGATGCAACGTCAGTCGGATGAAGATGGATAGAAATCTGTTCCCGGAATAACAAGCCGAGCATCCAGCGCGATTTCACGCTCGTCATCTTTCGCGATCGAAAAGTCCGAAAGAGACGCGCGCGACTCCCTTTTTTTTTCTTTTTCCACGCGAAATTTTCGAAATCACTCGAGCGCTGAAATTGACTCGGCGCGAATAGACGAGCGAGTCGTCCTTTTATCTACATCGCGCTGATATATTTCAAGATTAACGAAATGTTTCTTCTATGTATACACCATCGCCTCGATTATCCGTAGGATCGGCGGGATTAAATGCCGACGCGGCACTTTCCCACTGGATTAGACACGTCGCAAACCAACCCACCTCTCGGATTTAGTACATTCAGCAGTAAAAGGCAAAACGGAAGCAGGCACGATGAGAGAGAGAGAGAGTTTGGTCTCTCTATTAAGAAATATTACTTTAAAGTATGAAAAGATACAAAACAATTTTATCTACGACGAGAATATATACACACACATATATATAAAGCGAATACGAAAAATAATTTTCTTATTATACGCGCGTCGCGTAGACACGAAGTGGGCCGGGCAATTGTTCGCGATATATAAATAAATAGAGCACAGCGACAAAATAAAAAAAAATAAAAAAAAAAAGAGAAGATGAAAACTCGCGCCGCGCTCGATCATCTAACGATCTTAATAAGAAAGTTTTCCTTTCTTGGAGGAAATTTTGTTTGACTGTCTCTCGGGAAGTTAGTTTCTCTCTTAATAAATGAAGGAAGAGGTCTCCGAATCTCCGTGTAAAAATGCTTGTTCCTCTCTTTTTCTCCGGAGCGCGAAACAGGTGGAATTGATTGAAAACAATTAGGTTTTCGCAAGCGCCGTAAAAAGCACTGCCATCACCCCCGTTACACGGATTTTTCTCGCCTTTTGCTAAATGCAGATTCGCATAGGACACGCAGCAAACGAGTATTGAGAGAGAGAGAGAGAAACGATGGAAATCCGCCGCGCTCGCATCTCAATGCGAATAAATTTCGCTTCGGGAATACGGGACACACACACGTCATTTGCCGTTCGAGCGATATTTATTTAATGCGACGCGCACGGTATAATGAACCGTTGAATGTTTGATCCGTAGATTAGATGATCATGCAAATTGGTGCTACATTACCATAAAATAGCTAATAGGTGTATCATCACCGCAAAATATTAGTCGGCGATCTAATATTGTATAGTTCGACGCATACGATTACACTAATTCGTAATGAAGTCAGATCCAAATCGCGTTACCGCGATATTGCTTTGATAACAAACACACATAGCTTCATTGTCATTTACGATTTTGTACGATGAATTACACATATATGTAACATACTGACAATTGAATCAAACTTAATGTGTGCATGTGTGCGTGTGTGTTTTAGTACACAGCAATGTACAACTTTTGCTACAAAATAAATTCTCTCTCTACGTATTAACTTGCTACGTGTTTCTGTTCTTGGCGAGCGCAAAGTTTCCGAAAGCCCGCGTGCAAATGTACGCGGAAGCGCGTAATCATCTAGCGAGAGATGTGCCTTCAAATTCTCTTACCCCGACAATCGTATTACACGCGGTGGAAGGGTAGCGAGAGAAGAATTAGTAAAATTCGTTTCCTTGTTCCACGGGTCGCCGCGATCCTAAATCACGAAAGAAAGGGCAGAGTGCAGACCGTCATCCCCAAAAAGAGTGCGACGGTAGCGGCAGAAAGAGAGAAGGAGAAAATGAACGAGGACTGGAGGTCGCGATCAGTGAGGGACGAAGTTGTTGGATGGGACCGGGAGAAGAGGAAAAGAGAGGAGAGAGAAAGAGAGAAAGAGAATAATCCGCGCGGTCGTATTTAAACGAGTGGCCCGGGCACGCAATGCCACGTGCCCGAAGATCATTTTCTTGCGTCTACGGCGGCGCAGACTATCCGGATTACAGACCAATTTCATATTAATTTCCGGCCGTGAGAGTGGAGGGGAATGGGGAGAAGGGAGCGACGTAAAACGGGATCAGAGGTGCGGTGGAGCGGGGTGACTGTGTGCGGGACTCACTACCAGTTCGTAGCTCGGAACCGCGGCACAGGACACGAGCGCGCAACGGTATATTTGTTAACGTTACCACGAAATTGTCCGCGGTTCCGAGACTTACACGGCATTCGCTCAAATTTCACCACGAAATTGCTCCTCAGGCGAGGAAGAGTGAGGAGCGGCGGAGACGAGAAGAGGCGGTTGAGGGAGTTGAGCCACTTTGTCCATTGCGCGTGCCCGAGGTTTGATAACGCGCGGCTAGCCAGGCGACACGAAAGCGATCCGCAGCGGCGAACTGTTCTCTTTCTCATTCCTTTTTCGCTCTCTTTCATTTTCCATCGCTGCTCGAATTGTCCGCAAACGAATCCGGACTACGACGCGGCAATGGGCTGCTTAACCATTTCGATAAGAGACGAGATCCGTTTCCGCGATATTTGTGTTATCAGTTTGCTCATATTGTTGACAATAAATATTATATACGCTCGTTAAGAATTTTGAATATTACAAAGAAAGTAAGTTAAAAGCAAATGAACATTGACATTAGCGAGTTTTATTCGCGAAATTGTTACTATTATATTTTCGAAATTTTTCGGATTTTATTGAATTTTTTATATTATCTATAAAAGACAGAAATTGTCTATAATTATTAGCGAAAAAACAGGAATTCGTATTTGATTCATTTCTCCCGGATACGTTGTATTTTTTTCTCGAGTGCGAGAAGAAACCATTTTGTCAAAAAGATACGTTACTAAATGATAAAAAATAAACTTATTAGTGAGTTATTTCTTTGTTGGACTTGTGCTACATTATAGCTCGAATTGTGTCACAGAATTTCTTTCGAATGGGATGAAGGATAGAAAAAGATAGAATCTGAAAAGAGTCGAAGTAATCGGCCACTTGGTTCATTGTGCGTTTCTGGAGGTCTGATAACGTACGAGAGGTCAGGCGAGACAAAATCGATCCTCGACGTCCACGGTGGCCACCGGACGGTGGCCCGTCGAAGCGAGAAGTCTTTCATTTTTCGAATTCCAGTCGCGCTCCCGCCGGCCATCTCGAGGAAATTTCATCCGTTCCCGTCGGGAAACGTTTCCTTGAAAGAGCACGGGCGAGAGGAGAACCTAACCCGCCCGCCGCACCCGTAAACCCGTTCGCAATTTTGTCCATTTCACTTACCGCCATAAAAGTAATGTCCTACGAAATAGATTGTCCCCATAAAATCGTATCGAGTCCCTTTTGTGGTCGGGATAGCGCGAAGCATACACCGTTCTCGGCAAGCGCGAAACAAATGACCGCCGGTCGCTTTATTTCCGCGTGACGCTATCGACCCGTCGATATCGCGATTAGATTTATGCGAGAGAGAAGGAGAGAAAGAGAGAGGAAGAAAGAAAGAAAGAAAGAAAGAAAGAAAGCGAGAGATTCTTACGTCTCTCCCGTCTCTTTCACGGGAGTAGGTACTCGTGGCCGTGATTATCGGAAACCAATGTGACTTAATTCAGCGGCGATAAAACTGCGAGTTAGTAAGAACAATCGGATAGTAAAACCGCGCGCCGCGTGTCCCACACAACCTAGATTGCACTTTTGCCGTTATCTTACTTATAAAACGAACATGGAAATATTTTCTTGTATTTGTATTTTATAAACCAATATGGGATTTAATTTGATATTGATAAAGGCAAGAATTATGCTGCAGTTTTCTTCGATAAAACGCGCGATAAAGTGAAGCGGAGTACAAATCGGATTAGACGTCGTTTGAATTCCATACGAGTGTGTGTGTGTGTACGTTTGAAGATTAGACGACCGAACAAATGTTGAAATATTGTGATTGGTGGAACATCATGTTTGAAGATTTCATATCTGGGGCAGATATATATCCGAGGAAACTCTCCGACGAGAGAAGAGGAAGATAAGAGACTATACGTGTTATATTTCGGGCCGCTTCTTATTGAGATGGAAGAACACTTCCCGTCGAATTGGTCCCCGCCGAGCGTCCCCGAAGTTGGATGTCACTCGAAAACTGCGTTCGAAAGTCTCGTGCGAGACGCTCTTGGTAAGAAAACGCGCTTAAACCGCGGCGCGGACTTTGTGAGACGCATATCGGCGATAATGTCGTCTGTGAATCACAACGGCGATTGAAATCCTCGCGATATCGGAACATCACGACGAGCGGGCGAACATACGTACGTTGCGCGTTCTCGCGGAATATATCGATAGTTATCTCGGCGGAATCTCTTCCTTGATCGAGAGACGTTTCTCGCCAGAAGGTGGACGACATTCATCGGATCGATCCGAGAGTCGTTTCACCGCCGCAAGGAGCAACAGTTGGTTTTTATGCAGACTAATATTCGGCGAGCGTGACAGAGGACGATTTAACTCGAAATCGCTTACAGCGACATCGTCGTGTACCGAAATATATTTCCGCTCCCGTCGTTCTCGCAATTGTCCTGTTGTTTTCCTCTTTTTTTTTCTCGTTATCGCGAAACCATCCACGTGTACGAGATTCTATCGTCCGGTAAAATCTAGTTGGTGAAATTTTACAATCTTAATGGTACAATAAATTCTCTCGAGACTCTTTCTCTAAGTACAGTAGCGGAGTAACACTGAGCCACGTGCGACAGCGGGTTTTAATAGGTCTGTATCCCCATAGGGAAGGGAAAAGGGTACGGAAGGGTCGGGTTAAAGAGAGATGCGTGGGAGGGGAAGGATGCAAAACGGCAGTTTCGCGGCCGTTTCATAACGGTTATTGTCGATATGGAGAATTAGGGGATTAAATCGACCCGTTCTTGCACCTGACGTATTTCAAATACGACCGAGCCTAGAACGTGAACAGGAAGGGAAGGGGCAAAACTCGTTGGGAAAGTTCGCGAACACAGAGTTCACTCACTTCCCGCCGTGCGTTGTTCCTCGGGTCGGCGGCATTATATTGACAGAAGTGCGGGCCGAGTGTGTAACTTTGTTAGGCCGAGACTGTGAGGAAGCAACGCCGCGCGTCCTGAATTCACAATGCGGCCGTCCGGCCGGATTCCGCATACTGATAGAAAATGATTTTTAAAGTTTTACGACGCGAGACCGCACGCGAAGCGGTCACTTACTTCGAAAGAAAAGAGCACAGAAGAATATAACGGTGATTCTTCACGGTTCAAGGGAGAATGTTTGACAAATGTTCGTTTTGCAAATGTTCGAGTCGCGATTTTCTCGATTTTCGAACTTCGCTTGCATTATAAGATATCCTTCGTGTATTAAATGTCAAACCTCTGACGCACGTATCGCAGATACGTCCATAAGATAATGCGAATAATAATCTTGTCTATAGGAGCTTGTTTTGTAATAATAAATTGAAGATACAAATTTGCTTTAAGCGCAGTCGATAAACTGCGGCGATACGTCGCGCAAGATATACGGCACTAAACACGCGCGATTCAGCGCGGATGGGTACTTCCACGTCTAGGCAGTTAAAGTGGATGTGTCGCCGAGAAATTTACACGCATCTTCAGTAAAACTTACATACGACGACAGAGCCGGTCGTCGACATTAGAATGATATATAGACTACACCGCGAATTTATATATGCTTGGCAAAAGTCTCGCCGCATATATCTCGCGCCTTCTCATATTCCTTACGCTCCTATAAATATTTAAAACCGAAGAGCATGTAACCGGGAACTCGCGTAGTCGCATTAAGTGTAAGTACTTCTCGTAAAGGTACACGATCTCGAACAGTTATTCTTTTTATTGAGGAAAGAACTTCGAGATCCTTTACCGATATTTTTACCGTCTCAAGTTTTATCCCTCGGTAACGCTTGACATTTGTTTTTGTTTTTGTTTTTTTTACTTGTTTCTTAAGCTCGAAAACAATGGCTATTAGTGTAATAATACGCGCGCAATCCAATTTTTGAAATTTTGATTTTAAATTATATTTATATACTTATATCTCATTTCACGTGTGTGTATATATATTGTGTATATGGTAAAGAAATGTCAAACGACGACCCGTTCTATGTCTATTTTGCGGCGCAGTTTGGTCTATTGACAGGAGCAAGTCATGCAGGAACAATTACGGAGGAATCTGAACGTTCGTTCACACACTTTACGAGCAGCAAAAGGGGAGGTTATGCGCTGCAGGCGAGAATGGTCTTCAGGATATTAGCACGTTATTGCCGGGGCTTATTGGTTTTATCGATTTTCTCGTTGTTCTACCCCGGCGGCTCTGTCTACCATGAAAACGAATTAACATCCTGCCGCTTGTGAGAAGCGCGATGCGAATCGACGGCCATCGGAATCTTGTTAATGGCCGCGTGTCACATTCGGACCGCTTTATTTTCGGTATTCGTGTAAAATGATTTTGCGAAACATTATATTTCTCGTGTGTTTTTTGAGGCTCGAGTATAATTAAAAAAAAAAAAGAAACAGTGTGCTCCACAAAACTAGCTATTATAACAATAATGTCAGTTGCGTGAAATTCATTTGCATTAAAAACGACGTGTCACGCATAACGAGAGGCCAAACACATACATTTCCAAATAGAAACATGTTCTTATGTACAGCGATGATAGACAGGACTTTAATTACGACATAAATAATGCGCAAACGACACGTAAAGGGTTGGGCAGATAGTAGATGCGCGGACATATCCGCACAGATCGCGCGGCAACGCGCGAAACTTGCACGCGTTGAAATCGGTTATTATACCGCGCGCGCGCGCGCGCGCGCACACACACACACACACACACACACACACACACATGTCGGTACGCAGACAAAGAATAATGGGAGCCCATTATCGTAAAAATATAGTAGCTCTGCGGGACAACCGGGAGAAATTATGGAAATAATTTACGCAATCGCGGAAAGTGCCGGGGAATATAACAATCCCCTTCCCCCTCTCTTTCTCGACTAAATGCCGCTTTTCTGACAATCGATTTGTATGCGACGCATGAAAATACGCGCAATCGAAAATACACGTTCGCGCCGCCGTACGTACGCCGTAGCCCCCATAGCTATTTCACGGAATTTTTCACATTATTGAAATATCAGAAGTTATTCCGCATGTTTGCCCGAATCAATGAAAACGTTTATTATTGTCGAAAACAGGACTGGAATATGTCAAACATATTTTCCAGTCAAGCCCGAATGCAATAATGGAATATTTATGAGCGAAAATTAGCAAAAAGCCGCTTGTAACATCTGTCTCGTTAATTGAAAATGTTATGCACCGATGTGTAACGTGGCAATAAATGCTAATGCTGATTGTTAAGATATTTAATTACAAAAAAAAAATATTAACTTAAACACAAAAAATCTCACGGTGAAGAATCGACCTCGAAATATATAGAAACAGAGAAATCGAAAGAAGAGCGCGAGCGAACTTATAATTCGTCGCATAATTGCGCTGTAAGTTGATACTCAAAGAGAAACTATAGCGACGGTATTGCGACGGGATAACAATAGACACTTCGCATGCTAAAGGAACGGCACGAGCGCTTAAGTAACGAGTCAAGCAGGAATGGCAGAGAGACGCTTGTAAACAAGTATCAAACTCTCATCGCACGTCGAGTTTTCACACCCTGCCTCGTTTACATTCGTTTGTCGACAACGACGACGACGACGACGACGACGACGACGCTGTGCACATTCGTGCCATCGCTTGTCTTTCGTTGCTTTATCCGATGACGCGCGCGCACACATACGTACACAACATTTACGAAACTTTTAATCCAGTTTTTTCTCGAAAATCAACAAAAATTTCTATTCAAAATGACGGAACGTTTCTCCTCGTAGTTACAAAAATTTAAATATACATTTTCTAAAATATCTCGTTTTGAAGAAAATTTCGTTTTCTGAAGTATTTCACTCAAAAGTTTAATTTTCTTAATGGCAAGACACGTGAACTTTTTTTTAACGCTCTCTTTACATGTACACATTTCGGTAAAATTCAGAATAAATTGCCTTCGCGTCTTAGTTTTGATTAATCACCGATAAAGACCGTCTGAAGTACATCCGCATGCGAAAACGTCAGGTTTAATTCATTCCTTCGCTCGAGAAGTTCATAGGTATGCATTGAATTCTGAGAATTCTTCGCAAAATTGTTCGACCTTTCTGGTTCCGTCGACAGCGCGGCGGCGGCGGCGGCGGTTGCATAGAAATGACCGGTTGCGGATTCTTCTGCTCCGCGCCAAAATACGAAAAATTTTTATCGCAAATAAGATTATATATTCGTCAATCGGGCCAGGGAGACATACATTTACCTTAGGAGTGAAGGGAGGATGAGCGAGAAGACGAATGCGGGGATCGAAGCGAAATTTCGGGCGAATTATTACCGAGCGCGAAATGGTCGATGTGGTCGTCCAAAACTTTCATTCTTATTTTTCGTCTTTCCGTCTGTCTGTTCGACGCGGCCCATTCTTGTTCGCCACTTCTTTCCCTTCTCCTCTTTTTTTTCCGCGAAAATGGATATGTTTTCCTCGGACCGAACGCCGTCCGTTCTCTTATTCCGGCCGCGCCGGAACGAATGAGACCGCCAGATATTACTATGCTGCCGCTGACCCGTGCAAACAATGACGTCGTGAAAAGTATCCCTACACGGTAAACAGGATGAAAAATATCTGGCCTGGTTTTTCGTCCGTCTGCTCGCGCCACCCATAAGCTGATTGAACGAGCCGGAGGAATTTCGAGTTGGACATGCACGCAGCTCGTTGGCGGAACGACGCATCATCATGATAGAGGGTTTTTTTTGCCGGAAGACTCCATGAAAAGCGTATAATGTGCTTTACTTGGTCACAAAGCCGCTAAATAGTCCCGGCGGGCGAGAATTATTTAAAAAATTATTCTGTGTCATCCTCGGTTCAGTTAACGAGATGAATACTTACGTTTTTTGTATGAAGATAAAATATCTGTAATTATGATAAGCGCGGCTCTACACGGTTCTCTCTGTACATACTCACAGAGAACAAGTTCCATTTATGACGCGCGCGCTTTGAGGACTACTCTGGATTAATGAAAAAAAAAAAAAAACATCTACTGCAATACCAAAAAAAAAAAAAAGTTTACATAATATATTGTGATATAAATGCGAAAAGTATATTCACTCACTTCGTTACTTCGTTTCTATCGTATATAAATCGAGTTTAACCGAAATTACGAATTACATAAACTCCCACCGCTCTTTTTCTTCTGTGTCTCTTTCTCTCTTCAAACTTCGCCGTTGATCAACGGCCATATTACATCGGCCGTGATACGTTGTCGGTCGCGTATATTCCCCATTACCGTGAACAGCTACGTGATCTACGATCGCGATGTGTGTAGACAAAGAGATCTGTTTCGCGACTTTCATAAAAGCCCCTCTCACGCTCTTCGCACGCTCTAAATCCTTCACTTTTCCAATCGCAGCTGCGCTCCCGCGTCTGCACCTCTTTGCCGACCCTTTATCCGCTGTTTCGATTAATTAGGCGCGGAGTAGGACCCCACGGAGACACGTTTTCGAATTTTTTGCATAAATCCGCTTCGGGGACGAACAGGGGAATGAAGGTACTGACTGCTGATTCAGACCTTGTGTGACGAGAAGGAAAGAAAAAGAAAGACAGAGACAGAGAGAGAGAGAGAGAGACAAAGAGTGAAATTGAGAGAGGGTGAGAAGAAGAGGGGAAACGAACGAGAGGGCAGCGAGCGAGCAAGGGTGGACAGCGTGAAACATTGTTTTAGGACTATAAATAATCGTTATTGCCGCGTTAATCATGGATAGTCGAGAGGCTCCATTATTCGTAGTGCTGCAGGGGCGACTCACGGTATGTTATTGCCCCCTTCAACCGGTGGGGTCGGCATTGCGCCAACCCTTACGGTTTCGGTGCGGCTGGTATTGCTGCTCGGTTCTGAGCATGCCGCGAATTGCTGAGAACGAGCCCGATCGAATCGGCGCACGTCGAATGCTACGGGGTTGTTCTTCCTCCCCCCTCCTCCCCCAAGTCTAGAATCCTCTTTATTGATATCTACATACCCGATGAGTTTTCGAGGCGCCTATTACCTCGTACGAAGCTCCCACCGCGCCTCGAGGATTCCCGCGGTGGAAACCTCCGAGGGAAGGGGTGCGTAGGCGGACGCGATTATTCCTGTTCCGTGTTAACTGAACGCAGATCTCGCATAGGTCCCGAATAACGAGATTTATCGTAAGAGCCACTTTGGCAGGCCGCGAACTAATTCAGACGCGGTAGAACTGTTGCAAATTGTTCCAAATCCAGAACATCAAACACATATTATACGAAACCGTAATTGCAAGACTCGCTAGAATAAAATACATACATATATAAAACACATAATATTTAAGTGTTTCTTGATAAAATCATAATTATACGCACATATTGCGATATTATTAAAGCAGGTTGTATATTCGTTTACTCATGGAGAACTGTGGAATAATGTGATTGAATAAATAATACGGTAATATTAATTATAACCGCAATTATAAATACTACAAATCAACTTATTTAAAGTATTAAATAACCGCAATTATAAATATTGCAAATGAAATTATTAAATTATCAGGTTTTTGTATGCGTACGCGGCCGCGCATATATATGGTATCGCGAGAAAAATATTACAATATTAACATGAGAACGTAATGCATATATATATAAATGTTTATTTTGAAAAGAATCTTGTTAGCTTTTGTTAAATATTAATTTGTAGCAATCCCGATTTATTCGACCTGTGTTCCCAAATTATAATATTCACTACTCTTGCGTGCTGTTTTTTAATAAATGAAGTGGAGCGACAATATATTTGTGGAAACTTGGATGGTTATCAATGTTAAATTTGGACTATTTGTATTTTAATGAAAAAGATACGTAGATAAACCATACGACTTCCTAGTTGAAACCGAGAGCTTTTAAAAGCTTTTACATCCCGCATTTTTTGACATTTGGATTAAAATAAAATATAAAATGCAATATGTATATATAATTTAATTCTAAGCGCGTGTTTAATTTAATTCGTTAAATTCAGTTCTCAAAACGTTTATTTATTTACGTCGTCATTCCGCCTGTCTATTTAAACGCGCGGAAAAGTATTGGAAACGACGAAAATAATAGCGATTTCGGTAAACACATAAATCTAACGTGGTCAAACGACGTCTCTCGTCTTTTTATTCTTCGTGTTGTCGTATCGTCATGCGGAGGTAAACTTTGGCCATCGAAAAGACAGGCAAACAGTCACATTCGAAATTCGATACGGTCCATCGCGCGGGGGTTGATCGACGTTCTAATAAATCAAAGGGCAATGTCACAAGCGTCACGAGCATGCGGAGGAGTAGACAGCCGAGATTAACTTATCGAGCCGAGAGTAAAGCCCGGCTATACTACGGATGACTTTCGGTCGGGTCGGTTCAGCCAGAGTCAGATTAAAGTATATGCAATCGACCGAGTTTTAGGACACTAAAGAATAACAATATTTTATTTATTTTTCTATCTTGTATTGCTTATTATTTCAAAACACAGATTCATACATTTTTCGTTCTTCAATGACTCCTTTTGTCCTTGAAAAATGAATTAAAATGGAATAATGTATACTTTAAAAATAATGAATGGGAAATTTCTTAAGTTTTATTTAAATTAAGAAGTTAATAGTCGGAAATAATTTATGTATGTACACATTGCTACTTTTTATTATGTACATCGCGATGTATATACGTCGAGAATAATTTCTACAAGCGTATCTTTGGCTTTATTTGCCAGTTAATTTACAAGTACCCTGTATCTATTCAAATCTAATAGTGCGGTGCCACGCCATGTTACTCGAGCGGAATCGACCATTCCGCCGCAGTCTCTCTCTCTCCGCACACGCATCAAGTTCGGTTGTTTTAGGAAGGGATCCTTCGTGCGGACGTTAATTATGGAAAACCCAGACACCGCACCGGGTCTACCATGCCAGTAATCCTGCGTCATCCGGCACCATCCACGATCGGACGTCCTGCATCCGCGTCGTGCATGACGGAGAGAGAGAAAGAGAGAGAGAGAGAGAGAGAGAGAGAAAGAGAGACAGAGACAGAGAACCAGAGGACCCACGGCAGGTGGACCGATGCTCGACCTACTGGTTATCAGATTAGTTTGGTCCCACCGTCCGTACCGAATATCGTTAACTGTCGTCGTAATCTCATTTCGAAAACTCGGTGCGTCGTGATGTAACGTCGCAGGAATTCGAGCAACGGCGGTCGAGACGCTTCGCAAACTCTCCGCCGCCATGGAGAAACGCCGCGCAAACTGGCGATTGTACCTTTTTTTTTTGTTTTTTATTCCGCTTGCCGGCGCATTGAGGGTATTGAGAGATTCGACGACCGTGCAATTCGTTGATTAATGAACGGCGCGACGACTGGCTTTGGGAATCGTTTTTTTCTTCTTTTTTTTTTTCTTTTTTTTGCGGACGGTCGTTTAGTCATCGGTTGTCGCTCGCTCGTTCATTGAGTTTTCGTATTGGAAAAGCAATGAGAGTAGGCGGCGAGCGGCAACGACGTATCGGCGATTACAAAATCAAGGTGTTCTCAAACAATCGCTCCGATTCGAAGCCGGTTTCCCGACTGTTGCCCGAGCTTCTCACTGCAAACAATTATATCCATTCTTAACGCGAAGCGACACAATTAAATCTCGAGAGCGCGTCCTCGCGCGCGCTCTTCACGCAGAACGAGACTGATCGATGCACCGATAATTGTGCTAATCTCGAAATGAGAACAATGATACATAGAAGAGAAAGAGAGAGAGTAAGAGAGAGAGAATACATACATACTGGAGGTCTCGATTCTATAGCCATCGCCATCGAAAGTGGATACACGGGTGGATAATACGGACCGGATTAATATTCGTACGTATGTAGCCGCGCATTATTACGCGTTATTGCGCGCACCGCGAACGCGTACGCTCGCGCACGCAAGGTAGCATCGATTTCTCACCATTATTGTCGTTTCGAAATCCCTCGTTGATCGCAGAGGAGGGCCCGTGCGGAGGGAGAGGCGCCCCCGCGATAAATGCCGCGCCTATCTCTTCCAAGTCTCGTGGGCATGTCGGTAATTGCATTCTCTTGTGCGGATATGTACACGCATCGGGGAAAATGTAAGGGCGCGCGAATGAGATGTAAAAGCGCGCATTACAACGTCATCGCGGTGCAATATCGATGCTAAATGGGACGGGAAATATTTGTTTCTTCTTGAATCGCTTTGTTGAATGTAATATATATTATTTGGTCTTGATGTTTTTGTAAGTGCGAAAGAGAACTGTCGAAGGCTTTGAAGATGCCAAAATTTTTCTAGTCAGATTTTGAGCCGTCCTCTGGATCAATTTAAGCATTTTAACTTAAATCTTAAATTCTAATAAAATAAATTAATAAAGCTCAGGTCTCATTAACCCATTCATTCAAGCCTCTAATTAGGAGGCAAATTATTATGCTACCTTCGCACAGTCATATTACTGCGGCTATTTAAAAATATCATTGAGCAGGGCCCACCTTAAATTATTTATTTTATATAAATTTTAATGTAAATGAATATTCTGGCTTGTTTCAGATCAAATAAGCGTCGCTCAAATTTACAAAAAAAAAAAAAAATTGCCAGTAAAACCAACTATTAACAATAATCATTAGTCTGTAATCGTAGAAAAAGGAAACTCGGCTTTTCGAGTTCTGTGAATTATTCTTTGCATGAGTTCTCGGTGAATGTGTCCAACTACCGAGCAGTAGGTCGGTTAGCCGCGATCGCGTGCGAAACATCGAGCGAAAACTCGAAAGCGCGCGACGTGCAGCGCACGTCAGCGTTCGTATAGTCTTTTTCCGCATACACGATGTAGTTTTTTACGACAGTAGCTTCTCATTTCCGACATTTTATCGGTGAAGCGCGGGTCGACCTCATTTTCAAGTCTACCGTTCCTGCTCGAGTTTGATGGACGTGCCAAGTTCATTTCAACGAATGAGCGTTCCGAGTGATAGTTACTCTGCAAAATCTGGCCAAATAGTTCCATTCGCATTTCATTCCGCGCTCGTAACGGACGAACTAATCATTATTGAGATTTAACGTTTTTATAAATTACGAAAAGATTTTTTTTTTACGTAGATTTTGTTTCATTTTATTCGTAACACGGAAACGACGTGTAATTTTTTTATTTTGTATTGTTACAAAGATATTTTATATTTTGAAAATATATAGTTGCGAATTATTAAGAAAAAAATCATACAAACGACTAACGTGTACTTAAGAGATGAGAGAATTTATTACAGTCAAAAACATATTACGGTCGAAAATATATTCGCACGAATTAACGAACACACCGACCGCACAGACACACTTTCCCCTACGCCCATTTCCGCAAATACAAATCCGTTAAATCGTACGGAAAATTTTTGGTTACGTTGGCATGCCGGCAATGCGCATTAATAAACCGGCGAAAGGGGAACGCGAATCAGGGGTTGACCAAAGGGTAGAGACGCAGAGACATTACGGTATCGTTGCGCGTCGTCGCGTCTTGTCTGCGAAAATGAAGCTTTTGTTTAATTGCGTCAGCCCGTCGGGTGCGGACTCGCGATGCTAATGCGTGTGTGGGGTGTGTGGATTGTGTGCGAGAGGATCTGAGATATAATGTCTCGCCGCGTTGTTGTCACCCCGTTAAAGTTGTGTCTAACGTGGCAAACATTTTTCATTTTCGTAATACACCCGCCGAACATGAAGCACCGTTCACACAAAACGTTACGTGAAACTGTTTCGTTGCATTATTGCGCTCTATTTGAAGCAACGTGTGAGAACATCTTAGACGGATTTTACATGTATGGAAAACGTACGATATTGTGTTTAATATACAATAATTTTTTATTTTGGATGTCAATCACACATTGTCGTAATATTTTTATATGAACAATGCTTTAGAAGCGAAATTTACTTTGCAGCGATACGCGTGTCTCTTATAATTCATCGCGTATTTATTTAGAAACGCGACAAAACGCGCATGAAATCACTCTCGTAAATCCTTGTTAGAATCGCATATACTTTTGCCTACCGATATGGGATGTTGCGACCCTCCCACAATTTTCCTCTCTTGAAGAATACGCCGTTCTCTCTTTCTATCTTTCGCGTATCATAATTCGCGAAAGGCGTAATTGTTAACCGGGAGATGGGGAAAGAGGCCGCAAGGAAGGGTTTGGAGAGAAACAGAGAGGGAGAGAGAGAGAGAGAGAGAGAGAGAGAGAGAGAGAAAGTCTTTTCCCTCTGCTCGTATATTTCTCTCTACGAATATTATATATATGTATTTCTGAATTTTTAATTTCGCGAAATTCTCACAGCGTCATAAGAGACGCGTGCTAACACCCCAAATTTGCACGCCGAGCCATACCGAAGGCCATTGTACGTTTATTAAACGCGTACTTCTTTTTCTACCCTCCCACACACACACACACACACACACATCGGACCATCTCCCACGGAGATATATGGAACGATTCGTTCTTATCTCGTGCGCGCCGTCGTGATTCTACCGAAACGTAAAAACCGCTTGTAAAAGATTCCAGGCGCGAGTTCCAGCCGGAACTTTACGACGAGTCTTCATCTTGGGTGCTGCCGGAGCGCACTCGGAGCGCTTTTACGAGTATAAATATTCGTAATGCGAACATCTCGAGGCGCTCATGAAGCAAACCGAGTGTATCGAGGCAAGAGATTGACTGTAATGACGATATAGAAGTGTTTTCTAACGACCGCTTTTGAGTTCTTTTTTTTTTTGCTTTTTTTTTGTTATTTTGTTCCACCGTTTATTTCACTATCGCAACAAGCAACGACGCCTATACGTAACGGCAAGAGTAATAGCACCCACTTGTGTGACGAATCTCTTCCATATTCTATAGGAAATCATCTACAGAGATATGGAAATTGGGTTGCATCAAATGTGTCACCCGTATCAAAGGGGATGAAAACGACGGGCGGGAAGGGGGGATGGGAGAACAAAAACTATAGGTTCTTTGAAATCGTTGGCGGGAATTCAAAGCGGTCCGACAACAATCGCAACCGCAAGGGTGCTTGTTCGCCTCAGAGAAATCCCCGATTTTTTTTTTTTTTTTTTTTATATGAACGTAGATTGCGGACAGCGTGTGTCTAACAATTGGAACGACAGGCGGCGCGTCGCAAAAGTGTGACGGGGCACGATATTTCGATCGAGGCCATTTTCGCGGCTTGTCCCTGCCGGCGATTGATTCCAATCAGCGACGTTGGGACGCTTTGTTGGTAGTGACGGGGAAGAAGGAAGGGGGATGACGCCGGGCACTGCCGAGTCCGCCGCCTCTCCCCTTTATTGGTGCATTGTCGGAGCCATTACTTGGCTCACTGTTAGCGGTAAGTGCATCGCCTATAGGTACGCGGTGTCAGGACACCGAGGTAATAACGCCTTCCCTCCCCCCTCCCTGCACTCGACCGTTAGTAGTGCGCCGTAGGTATTCCAAGCGAGAACCGATTACCTCAAATTCTGCCCGCGCGGACGAAACCCTCAACTGCTCTCTCCACGATTGTCGTGGCCACAAGGCTATCTCGCATTCGCGATAGTGTCGCTTTGCAATCGGAGTAAGTCGGATTTGTCTAGTCGTCGTTCTCGTCTAACAGAGTCTAACACGCATGTTGAACGCATAGTCTCACATTACAATAGAAACGCGATTATACATATAACGTATGTTAAATGAAAAATTAGACAATTTCTTCTTATATCCGACATTTTTTTCATCGATCTTCCGTCTAACTTCCTAAGAGAACGCACTTGAGAGTAACTTAAAGACGTCCACTTAGCTCGGCTTTCCATTAAAACATCATCAATGGCTCGAAAACGCTCTGCCGCAGATCTTCGTAAAGGACTGTTGTAATCCGACCAGTGATTCATAAGGCTATTCGCGTTAAGTGGGTCAACGTCTCTTGAGTGAGAGATTAAAGTAGGAGATCAAGCACCGACCATCCGTTTATATTCCGTGATACGTTAAAACGTTCGGAAGATTGCCATTTAATAGAACTCGCCGTCTTCGAATTTCTCGATGAACCAAATACGCATTTTAAAATCATTCTGATTTTAGTGTCTCGCTGTCGTTATACATAAATAACTCGTCGTCTATCCCGAGTCGAAATTTAGCGTCTGTTTTAATGCTCTTACAGCTTTTGTGAACCTATTTTGATAGTATTAGAACCTAGAACTCCTCTTT
>QVNW01000826.1:0-38700 GCA_014825475.1 Pseudomyrmex flavicornis | reverse complement strand
TATATGTACATATATCTCTCTGTGGCATCTTTTATAAATTAAAGTAATATATCACAGCCAAGGTTGCCAATTTGCATACATACGACCTAAAATATTTAGATCTTTTGCTTGATCCAATAAACAATCAACCTGAAACATTGATAATTGAAGTTTTAAACTACGAAAAGAAAATTTGATGATTTGCTCTATGTGAATATCTAAGAATTTTATTTTATGATCGCAAAGAATAAAAAGCAAAATTTTTTCTTACCTGTTCAGCAGGCGTTAAGCAATCATTTCTTTTATCTGCTCTTGTTTGCCTGAATTCGTCATTGCCAGTAACGATAGCTTGATATCTCGTAAAGTATCTATTGTTGTGCGTTTCTTTTAACTGCTCTAACGTGATGAATGATGGATGAATTCCGTTCAATTTTTTTGCAACTACTTCAATATTTTTCTTAGACGACCACGTCGAATCGATATTTTCTTGTATCATTTCGTCGTCTAATGACCGACTAGCGAGTTTATGAACGAAAATGTCCATGCAAGCGAGTATCGGACCTCGATCGTTGCGCAAAGCTCGCATCGCGTGGGTCATGATCGTCGCCAGAAGGTCTCGCTCGGTGAAAGGCCGTAGTAACTCGAGTATCTGTGGCGTCAGACGAAACGGCACAAGTTCCGGTATTGGCGCGCGTATACCGCTGCCGAAAGAGTGGCCGAAGTCAATGCCTAGACATCGTCCAGTAGCGACGTGGACCAGAGTGTTCTGCAGGTTGCGATCGCCGATGCCCGCGATCCAATGCGCCACGCACATCGTCGCATAGCTCGTAACGAAGTTGCGTCGCAACGTCACGAAACACTCAGGCGATGTGCCGATCGCGGTGAATGTGTCACGCAGAGCAGTTTGCTTCGTATTTTCAATTAAACGTTTCATTTTCTCCATAACTGTTTGTTGACTGTACTTAGATATCGCCTCTTTGTAGCAATCGATTAGCGGCATTGAAGGTGCAGTAGCCGCTATCCAAAACTTATAGTTTTTGCGATTAGCGATGCAATTTTCTGTATCTTTACTTTTCATGCTGAATTCCACCAAATCCTCTAGAGATTTTGTTCCCTCGATCCATTGTATGAGACCGAGTGATCTTGAAAGAGGTATTACCTGCGAATCGAATAAATATACATATTATAACAACACGTTAAACACATAAAATGCGAAATTCTTTAAATTTTAGTATGAAGTAAAAGACTGATCTACCTCGTACGTATCTATGTCCAAGTGTCTTTGACTACAACTGGCATCGTTGCGTAAGGTTCTGTTCATAGTGGCATACAGCTGCTGTAGACCCCGATCGATTGATAGGTCCTCGCCGAATTTTATTAGAAATTTGTACTCCTTTCCGTTATCGCCTATCATACTAATGCGAATTGGTTTGCGCAGTGATGGCATGATCACTATGTCGGGCTCGAACCGGGCAATTTTCACATGGTAACACGGTATGGGTTCCTTATCGCCAGAATATTGTCCAGGTATTTCGATATTGCCGCCAGTATACTCGTGCAAGAACGGGCTGTAATTCTTTAATTGACTGTTGTAAACTTTTACGCCTCTTTTAACGCTTTTTTCAAGAAACTTATCCAACAATTGTTTGATTTCTTGTACTTGTTTTCGCAAGTCATCTGGATTATCGGGATTAATGTTTTCTATTTTCCTCACGCAGTCCGCAAATTGTTGATAAACTTTACCCGGTCGAGGATTTTTTCTATTCTTTTCTGCTTGGCTATCGAAGATCGGATAAATTTTCTGCAATAACGAATTGATGACCTTAACTTCTCCTCGTGATTGTTTTTTCATCGCCTCATCGAGATGGTATTTTAGATACAATTCCGGTTGCGTCACGCACTGTATTGCTTCCAAGAACTGTTTGTATTCCGCTGCTTTGCTGCCCAAAAGCGAGCGTAATTTCTGCGTACGCTGAAGTATACCAGGAGTTTGCTCGATGGCCAAGTAATACGTGTAGATAACCGCGTCGGGATAAGTTTCAGCAAGTCTTTCGACAATTGGTGCAACTGCGTCCGCGATTGACGTACTCAGGTGGGAGAACAACAAGTCACGCCAGCGCAGAAACAACCACGGCTGTAGCATAGCGCACTCTTGATCGAATATTTGTCGTGTTTGCTCATACCGCAAATATTCCGGTTTTAATAAACAAGGAAAGTAATGCATAGCCTCGAGATAACCGTGACGCATAGATTTCAGAGTGGACGATAGGAAACTGCGGAAGATCTCATCGTTCTCTACGTCGATAGTCATCAATCTATCGTAGCAATGTTTGGCCAGAGCGCAATAGTGCTCGCCAACATTGGTGGCATTGATCATTTCAGCGTGCTCGCAGCACATACGCAAATTGTTCAAGCTGTACCGCAGTAACTCTTGCCTGACGGTATCCAAATCGGCGTTCGTTTCTGCAATTCCTATCTTCCGCAGAATCACGGTGTTCTTCATCAACTCGCTCGCAAACTTGTCGTTTTCTCTGCTGTAAGATTCGATTTTTGATGCCATTATACCGATGTGTTGCTTGAAGGCGGTATACAGCTCATTGTCTACGTGCTTGTTCAACAGTTCGTGCGAGCATTTCCAGGAATCAGTATAAGCGGTCATCTTGATTTCCGCGTCCGATTCGAGGTCGGCGCACAAACCCTTGGTTCTGGCCTCAAGCCATGCTAAAGGAACTTCCATATTCAGACAACGAATGCCTTTTATTTTTGTCATATAATTCAAATATTTCTCGGCTATGTATCGATGCTTCTGATTTAATGCGGCATCGCCAACGTCCAGTTGAAGCTGAATATTGGCTCGACGCATTTGCTCCATGACTTTCTGTTTTCTTCCGAGACCATTATCATCATTATCGTCATCGATTATACAACAGTCGTCATCCTCCTCATCCATAAGTTCTTCGATCAACAATGAAGAGAATAATCGAAAGGCGACTAATTTGTTCCACTGTATGAGATTGTCTCGAATCGTAGGTGCTTTCGTCGACCAGAATTTCAACAGATCAGCCAATCTGTCCACGCGATTCGTCTCGTTCGTACATCGAAGTACCTTTAGCGAGGCATCGAGATCGCTTATAGCTTGCAACTTCTGTAAGTTGCGTATTCCTAGTTCGGTGCAAAGAGGATTCAATTCGATCCATTGCTCCGCCGCTTTGTCCAGAAGATCGTTCAACAGATCGGTCACTTTCTGTTTTTCGTTCGATTTCAACAGGTTCATCAACAGATTCTCGCCTATCGTAGACTTGAGATATGCCATTTTGTCTCGATCGTTCATCCACGATTCGATAATTTTCATATCATTATCTCTCGATGACCAGCTTTCTCCCATCCCGTACATATACGTGTAGGCATTGGAAACGCATGGAATCATCCAATCTTTCCACGAGTCGTTCCAGATATTATTCAAATCTCTGTTTATGCGACTTTTCACGAGTTTGTCAATTGCCGACCAGTTGCACAAGTTGTTTACGGCTTCGAGCAATCCTTGCATACAATGCTCCTTCATCGAAAGAGTCTCTGGTTGTTTGTAACCCATTTCAAAAGCGTCTTTTGCTCGAATCCAATTGCCGCTCGCTACCGCAAGAGCCGCTTTCTATGAAATAAAAATAATATTTAAAAAATTCTTATTCTGTGGAAACAAACGTTTTAATAACGTTTAAAATAACCTGCATATGTTGGCCGAACGACGGCCGTTCTCTGAAGATACTTAAGACGACGTCGACGTCGTTCAGTGATTTGTAGAGGAATGCCAATTGTGCCCACTTGTCGGTTTCTTCATTGCGTATGTCATCATCTTGTCTTCGCATTCGTTTTCTCGGGGACACGGAATCATTGTCCGGCAGTAAACTTTGTTCTAGAAGAAGAGTGCCGAGAGTGTTCAACCCATTTATTTTGGAGATCTTCATTATGTCTCGCGGATTGCAGTCGACAACTCTCAGCTTTAACAATGTTTCCAAGATAATGGCACTAAACGAGCTGCTTCTTTCGCTCGATTTTTGCAGGATTTGTTTCAGTTTTTCTACAATAGCTTGAAAAAAATTGTCGTCGGATCTCTCCGTCTCTTTTATGTCCTCGACCAACGCACACAACAGGGATACAGTCACATCTTTGCAAATCAACCGGTCCAACTTTATTAACTGTTGAAGCGGCACGATTAAACTCGAATGAGGTATCTGGATGTCGGGAAAATCTCCTTTACGATAATCTCTGAAAGAGAAGCACATTTCTTTACGAGATATAATTAAGAAATCAATGATCGTAATGATCTTACTTGGCCTTACCTGTACAATCTCACACTGCTTTGTTGTCTGATGTTTTCTTGCTTTATCATTTCCGCTCGTTGTTCGTTCTTCTGTATTTGTTTACGACGGAAATGCGCAACATCTAACGAGTTCGCTAAAAATCTCGCGGAAGTCCCTCCTTGTGCTGTTGTCGGCTGCAGTTTTCTTGTTTGTTCGAATTCAGTACCGAGTGACGCGAATTCAATATCGAATGTCGTGGTCGTATTAGCGAGTTCGTCTTCATGGACGAGAGTTTGCTCAAACCGCGAATCCTGTGTCGCGCGAAGTCTCAATGGATGACCAAAAGAGACACGTGAATAATTAGACGTAGCTTCGTAAATGCTGCTATCGACGCTCTGAGAAAGAATACTGCGATTCATTTGGGAGGCGAGCGAATCAACGAATATCGGTGCCATACTGCTCAAGTTTTGCCTACACCGAAAAATTGGTATTTTGTAATTTTCGAAAGTAGAGTTAGAATGCAGCGGCTGTTCGAACATGTTCTTAGTGTAATCTCTCGTTTTAGTGGTCAGCTGCAACATCAACAATCCCACGAATGATGCGAACATGTTATCTGACATCGTCGTTACTTGTGACGAGTACATATCTAGTAGCGCGATCAAGCGATCCTTTGGACTGCACGTAGAAAGCTCCGTTTCTTCTGCCCAGAATTTTAATATTTTCTCCTGCAGATCGGGACACGGATCTATTAAACCAGCCAGCAGATTCTGCGTGCTGACAGACAGCAGATCTTGCACGGTCGCGTCATTCGACGCGATGTCCGCCAAATATTTCTTGTGAACGCTCATGAGTACGTCGTAGACCAACTTTCGATGTTCCGTGATGTTGTCTTTGATATATCGAGTCACCTGTTTTATATAAGACAACAAAACTGTAGGCGAGACAATTGTCACCATACAATGAACAATGTGCAGTGCCATTTTCTCACAGATAGGATTTCCAAGAACTTTTTCCAATTTTATGTAATGCAGATAGTCTACGATGTTGATCGTGTCGATCTTTGACATCGCTAGAAAAAATATTTCCAGACAGTAAGAATTATACAGATCCTTAGCCATGGCACTGATCGCGATGTGAACGTAATTCACAGCTACGTCGGGAAAAGTGCGACAAAGTTGAGCAATGCGTTTTACCTGCTTGATCATGTCATGAGACAGCCTTTTGGCGCCAAGAATATTAAAGATTTTCTGTTGCAACTCACGTCCCCTGTTCTCTCTCTCAGTTTCATTGCACAAGAACTTTAGACATAATCCTAGACACTCGCAACTCTGCAGACACGTCATTTCGGAAGGTTTGGACATTTCCCACTTGTTCAGTTGATTCAATAGAAATTTGACGATGTCATCTGTCGCGACAATTACTTCTGTCATGTTGTTTTGGAGGAGAGTCAGTATGAGATGTACCGCGACATTCGGTGCATCCATGATTTTATTCATCAAAACACCGTTCGGTACTTGCAAGCAGCTACGCCATTTCTCCACCATATTCTTTATAAGGCTGAGATTGTACTTGTAGACATTTTTGTCGCCAGAGTTTTTTGATAATTCTTTATTAACAACTTTTTCAACAACCATCTCGAAAAGCTTTTGAATTTCCGTTGTGTCGTTCTCGTTCGGCGTGACCGTATCACGCCAGTCCATCAGCATCTCTAGAATATCTGTAACAATGTAGTTTAAATCGTGCTGCTCTAGATAATTGACGGTTATTTTGACAATCGACGTCAGCGCGAACTTAGCATGAGGCTTGAACACGTCAGCCGTGTTCCAAACAATCTTCAGCAAGAATAATTGTACGTTGGGATGATTATGTATTAGACGACCATCGAAAAAGAACTTTAACCACTCGGGCTCCTCGTTGTTCGATCCGAAAAGATTTTTGATACGCTGCAACAGAACGTAGATATACGGCATGCACTCGTGCTCGTTAAAATCGTCGCTCTCCAAGATAATGCTTGTTGCGCTATGCGACTGGGATGAATTGAAATTGGTACGGTTGCTTGACGGCACGGAACGGTACGAATTAGATGGCAGCAGATCGCATCTATTGAAATCGTAGGCGTTAATGTCTTCGCTCAGTGTACACATCGATAGATCATAGCTGTGAATATACGTGTATTCGTACGTTTGCACGTCTCTCACGGTTGATTTGATGTTGACAGTGATTTCACGATTCTTCGGCTTCTTCTCGAAGGTCTGGCCGAGATTGTAATATTTTTTACAGTCTACAATATTTTCCCAGATAAGATCAGGATCTTGACTGAACGCCGCTTTGTAGAAACGCTGCTCCTCCTTCAGACATATAATCGCCAACGAACAGTTGTACGCGGCGCAATGCAGCCGACGCGTGAGCTCATCACAGTCAGGTTGCGTTATTCTCAAACCTCGTGTATTCCAGGTGTTGCGGAATACCTCACAAGAAAATGTTTTATTGTTCTTATCTATCATGATTGAGCTGTTCATGTCGTCAATCTTATTCTTGTCTATCCGAGAAAACATGATTGTCATCAGCTCGAAGTATCCGATCTTCGATACGATAATTCGTTTGACGCTGTTATCGTTATTGTCCGTGCGTTGTTCAGCGAACAACTCCTTGTGTAATTTGCGGACATTGCTCTCTCGAAAGAAGCTCTCGATTGTGGCCGTATCGCACAATTCAAATGACGGCAGAAGAAATCTGCGCAGAATATCGAGTCTCTTTACTTCAAGATTTTCACGCATAAATGTGTGATAAATCTCTTCGAGCGATCGCAAAACATGCTCGCTGGACGACTCGTGGTAGTATCTGTGTAGATGCTCTTTTAGCTTCTCATTAAATAGACGATCGCCGGCACCGGCGGCAAAATGTATTACGCATCTGAGTGTTATTACTGACTTAGTTGCCAACAGCAGCAACAACAGCGTTTCGAAGCTGTTGATCATTGTCATGGCATTTGATTCGGATAGCAGATTCCAATTCCTGTTCAACGTCTGCTGTAGAATACTCCACAGTTCGATCTTGTCATTTTCACGATCTGTCGCGTCCGTCAAACAAATGAGAAAGTTCCGTAGAATCAGCATCTTATATTCAAAATTGTCGTTACGAGTCAATTGGTTCAAGATCCACTCGTAGAGCTCGCGAGATACTTGGATAATTTCCGTAGGTTTAGACTTGAGACGCACCGTGGTTCCGTAGATATTCAACAGTGTCTCCCTGCGACTATCAATGTTATCGACAGCTCTCTTCAGACACGCAAACTGCCGCAGAATTATATCCACTGTCTCGTCTACGTGTGTCTGCATTTCACGTCTATGTTGTTTCAGGAACAACATCAAGTCCTCGATCCATTTGAGCAAGAAAGCCGGATTGTTGTGTGATACTTTCTCGAAGATAGACACAATCGCGCCCCGATGGTTTAACATATATTTGAAGATTACGCTCTTAAATTTGCTCAGAAAGTAATCGCCGTGCGTGATCTTCGCGGAATCAATTATCGGAGTGTCGTTCGATATTAGGTTTACCAGTGTATCGATCATTGACCGGACGTCAGCAGGTTGGACTATTAACGAAAGTCTAAATTCCATCAGAATTTGTAGATACTCGATCATTGACGCGGTCAGATCTCTGCAAGTAAGTTTTCCAATACGGTCGCTCACTAAAAAATGAAAAATCTGCACGATTATGTCGTCGCTTTCATTTTCACAAAAATCATTCATTTCCAAAAGTGCGAGCATATCACATCGCTTTAGCAACATCAAACCGTTGACTTTCTGAGTCATTTCGATCTCAGAAGAAGAGTTTTGCGCAATCTCGTGTAGTTTATGAAATTTCGCCACGAATGATTCCTTAGAAGAAAGTAAACAACGCACGATGTTGTCCGGTAAATTGACAAGTTTCAAATTCATGGACTTTAACAGAGCTTCTAGAACACATGGCAATCTGTCTGTCATCTCGATGTTTTTGACGTCGAAACCGATCGTTTTGGGACACATCACGCATTGTACAATTAACTCGCATAACGGTTCAGTCCATAATGATTCCGGTAGAATGTTGACCTAGAAAACAAATCATACAAACGATTTAGTATACTTGCGACACTTTAAGCGGATCATCCTGTCAATCAATCGTTAATTTGGTTGTCCAATAAAAATCAGTTCGCTTAAGTTCAACCAATAATAAGTAAATAAAACACAACTCACGTCGACGTTTAGTAACACTTGTAAAAAGTTGAATGTAGCCATCAGAGCTTTGCATTGTAGCGCCCGCAGTTCGAATTCTCTCAATTTTGTCACTGGCGTGACTGTCGAAGGTTCTCTAATTGTTCGAAGGAATTGTTGAGCAAAACTACAAATGCAAGAAAAGATTGTGTGATTCTCATTAGCGGGGAAAAGGATTTCTACTGGCAGCAACTGTTTGTCCATCAACCACACGTAGTAATCCAGAGCTTTCAACAATGACATCACATTGTCAGCCACGGAAATATCTTTCATACATGATGTCAAATCTCTTAGAATGATATCGCAAAGTTGATCTCTCCCGTAAGTGTCGATGTAGGTCTGTGTCGTCTCTTGAGCGGAATTGCCGATGTACTGCGATATGTTGACGTATAATTCCATGCATTTTGCACGACAACGTTCGTTGAGAACTCCACACCGCGAAAGTAACCAGTATAGAGCGTGAGTGAGGATTGCTTTGTCGAACTCAGGCGGCTTTTGCCGATCGCGATTATTGTCCGTATTCAGAAGAACCGCTTTGATTTTTAACACTTTCTCGACGTGAGCCAGCGCGTTTATGATCGACAAGTCGTCGCATCCGTCCAAGCTTCGAACGAAACAGTAAAATATCTCTAGCCAATAAGTCGATATGATGTCATCGTCTTCGCGCAAGATTTTGTAAAGGTGATTGAAGGCCACAGCAGCGGCTATGCGTTTCTTCGCTGACGGATGTAGCGCGAGGTTGGTGATCTTTTGAATGATCTTTGATTGAGTTTGCGTGCCCGGATCCTGTCTGAGGAATAAAAAAAATCTAAATTTTTATGACGCGCCTTGTAATAGGATTTTGTTAAGCGCAAAAAAATAGATATAGCAAAAAATATAAAAAGAATAATTACAATACCTGATCGACCAGTCCGTAAATTCCGCCAGACACATGCCCGCAAACTCGCGCATCGCGGGGTTTAAGTTGTCCGTTAACGAATCGAACAGACAGTCGATCACGGAATTTGTTAGTTTAGGTATCGAGCTTAGCCAATGCATCAACTGCAATGCTAACGGATGATAGAGATTACGTACAACCTCGTCGCTGTCGCAGCCGAGGGCGAGTACAATCGGACACAGGTCACCGTAGATAGCTAGATACTTTTCATCGTTCGAGTTTTGCTTCGTGGTGCCGGTGATGAGCGCTACCAATGAGTGTAACACCTCGCAGGCTGCAATCTTAGTGCGTCGGTCGCTGGAATCGCGCGCCAATGTCATTAGATTCGGCAATATTCGATCAAAGTAGATTTTTGGTCGTATTTCGTTTGGAAACGGCGCGATATACTGAAGCAGATCTTTGTGATCCCAGGACGCGCCGGTATTGCGGGAAGCGCGATCGTACGCGAAATTTGACAGAAGGTCGTGATTAAGCGATCCGAGGAATAGCAGAACTTGTCGCTGGAAGTTTCGCAGTGTCCACTCGGTGTCGATCACGTCAATGCGTTTCACATGCTTTCTCGCCATTAGTGTCGTCAGACTCTGCGAAATGTCGACGGAACTCTCTGTGCTGCGCAAATATGGTTCCAGGTACGGAACGAGTTCACGCAGCAATTCGTTTGTTTGCTCGTTTCGCTCTCGTTTCTTCATTGTTGTCGTAATAGTTTCTCCTGTTGCGATCGTCCATGTTTTTAGAGCGACGAGAGCGGTGTATGCGAGTTCCAAGTTGCTGAGACCGATGGTGAACGCAATTTTAAACATCGGCAGCGTGCGTGGAAGCACGTTCTCGACATATGTTAGAGGCGCATGCAGAATTAAATAGAGACATGCGACTAACAATTGTATGTTGGAAAACGCGGGAATCATATCGAGAGTGTGTATCACATAATTAGACAAAAGCTCTTGCGTTTGCCATGTCCTTTCGTTTCTTTCTTCTCCTTCCTCTTCCGACATGTAAGCGACGAAAATCTTCATGCCAACTCGAGCCAGGCTGTAGAAGCCGGATATCAGCGGATATTTATGCGAGAATCGCACGATTTCGTAAAGAAATTTGTGCACGATATTGATGAACAACGAAGGCTCGGATTTGTCGATTATATCAACGTAAAGGTCTACAAGATTTGTAAACACACGGAAATCCGTTTGATTCACGGCACTCTGGGTGAGAGCCACGTCGGATAGAGGGGTATGCTCTTCCGTTTGCTTCACGCGTAGATCTAATCGATCGATAGAGATGATGCAGACATTCATCAGAGTATCCGCGACAAGTTGAACCATCTGCGCGTGACCGTCGGGATACTTTTCGGTCTTCAGCAATGCTATCCACAATGGCAAATAATTTTTGTAACATATTGGCGTTTGTTGTAAACTGTTCAGTTCGCGTTGTAACTCCGCATCGACTGCTAATGTGTGAGAACAGCTCCACGCAATGCCATCAAAAACTGATCAAAAAGTAAATTTAGAAAAACAAATATTTCTCTTTTAAAAAAATATCTAAAAACTTTATTATTATTTTTATACGATTGGGTAATTCTGTGTAAAAGATATTACACGAATAAAATATTGTTGTTTTAAGGTCGTTATATATCGCAAGCAAGTTTATATCGAGTTATCAATTAAAATAAAAATAATTGATATACTTACTTATATCATCGAGATATCGTTGCAGCAGATTTTTATTGATAATTCCAAGTTTGCAAATAGTTTTAATTAATGATGAAACAACAATTGCATTATCTACCTCAGGAAATCTCTTGATTGTGTAGATACTAAGTTTTACAAGGACGTTAATTTTTTCAATTGTAACATCGGATATCTGACAGAGTATTGTAGACAGTTCTTCCTGATAAGAACAGATCTTCTCTATGTTTTCTACATCACTTTGTTCGCTTAAAGAAAACAAAGAAAATTGATAATCTCTTATTTAAAGTTTCTGATATAACATTAACATAACGTTACAGTTTTATACATTTATAATTACAAGAAAATATAGTGAATATATAGTGTTATACTTTAAGCAAAGAGGAAGCGCACAGCTGGTTATCGTCGAATACATTTCTCTGACATCGATTTCACCGAGATACATTTTGCATGGCGCAGCCATCTGACTGAATCCATAAATAGTAAGTTGCAACGTAGTTGAATCTAAATTAGTGTCCTTAAGTACTGTCTGAAACTCTTGCTGAAAATACTAAAATAAAACATAACTTTGTTATTCATGTAGTCTTTTATATTTTAGTACATAAAAAGCTGTTTCTTTTCACTCAAATATTTAAAAATTATTAATTATTTTAAGAAAAACTCGATTTTATAAATTGAAATTTATAATTTAAGTAGAAAATTATGTACGTTAACATCTTAAGTATTTTTAATGAGACGTGCTGCTTACCAATAATATACTTCTGTTCTGAGGAATATTTTGTTCTGTAAGAATCTGTCCGATAACTCGATAAAACGTTTTCAAAGCGCGCTGTCCAATAGTAGCGGAATTGATTCTTTTCTCGCGTGATAAGCGTCTAAGGACGTCGTACCAGTGTTTGTAATCAATATATACTAATTCCTGAAAAAATTCTATATGACGACTTAGAAGTGTAATCCCCGACTCCTTTGCCATTTTTCCATGTTGCTGATTATCTTGTCGACTGAGATGCTTAATCCACTTATATGACACAGGGAACAGTCTCTGTCTCATCTTATCCGGTGGTTGGGTACTGTCCAGTATATCCAAAAGAACATCAAAATATTTATGAAACTCCATGGGTGGAACATCTTGAAGTTTATGCTAAAATTATATAAATTTCCACAAATTATTAGTTTCCTAAAAGAGTATCTAGCGAATTATTTAACATTTAAGTGTTTTTTAATAATTTGTATTGTTTTCATCTCTTTTTACCTCTACAAAGGCATCATAATACAATTGTTGAAAAATAATTGGTAAACATTTCTCTAAACAAATATTGCTTTTGTGTTTAATTATTTTACCAAGTACACAAAATATCCATTTTCTTTCTGTAACAGAAATTAACAAAACATTCCTTTTACATAGATCAAAAATAAAATATGTTTTTTGAGAGTTTTACCTTTCAAGTCATATGTTTTAAAGTTAAATACAAAATGCTCAGCTATCTCAGTCAGTTCTAGATTCTCATGATCTCCAAATAATTCGATTAGTGTTGTAAAAGCTTTGGAAGCATTTTTTAAGATATATTGAGTAGTCTTTTTTTGTAGACCCAATTTACAAACATCCTGAAACATATCACAATGATGTACTTATAATTTATCAAAATAAAATTATATATTTTTTTACTTATTAAAAAAATACTAAATATAGTTTTTTTATACATATAAAAAATTTTATGTAATACATAATGCTACATATTTTTAATTTTATTTTATGCAATACCTTAATTTCACTGATATATCGTACAAAGTATGAAGTCCTGTGAAAATTCTTGATACAAAACTCAAGAAAGGCAAATCCATGTTTAAGTGCATTATCAACATGCAAATTTTTACTTGAAGACCGATTTTCAAGTTCATCGTTCAGAAAATACAACAAGCCATCTCTTCGGTCAAATATACTACATACAATAGATTCTAAAAAATAACATACAAATGTGTAATTAATTATGCAATTAAAATTAGTAATGTATAATAAAATTCTTATTCAAAATGTAATATTCACCACAATGTTCAATGGAAACGATTGTGAGAAGCTTCCAATTGTTTTCTAAGTGACTTGCCAAGGTAATAAGCTCTCTCTTGGATACAGCATACTTAAATATTCCCAAAAATTCTTTATGAGCATTCATTTTTCTCTTCTGTGTTCGAATTTGAAAAGCATTGAACGTGGGTTAGGTTAGTGTTATAAAGTCGAGTATTGTTAACACATATCTCTATTTTGCTTTATTGTCAAATGATCAAACGTGTCTTTCTTCAGAGTAACGAGAAGCTTGGATCATTCTGAAGATATTAATATCAGAGAAAACCCTTTCTGTTAATATTGAACAAAGGTGAGATAACTTTCAGTAGAAAGACGTATAAACTCGCATAAATCGATTGCGTCCCGAAAAATCAACGATTGCAAATCATTGCAACTGTTGTTTTCTGAACGCATGCAAAGCGAACGCAACAACTGTTGGCGACTCTGCTTAATTGTCACCAGCTGTCAGTTGTCACTATATTATAAACATGGCGACAGTGGTGTCTGTTGTGTGATATCTGTTTAAAGATCAGTGATCGAATTTTAAAGTTTTGTTAGAACGAATCATAATTACTGTCAAAGTAATAAACGGCAAGCACCATGGGCAACGCTGACACTAAAATGAATTTCCGAAAGGCTGTTGTGCAGTTGACATCGAAAACTCAGGTAAAAGCAGCTACTTGTTTACTTGTTCAATCAAGTAACATACGATTAAAGTGTGATAACGAAGATTGATAAGTCGATGATAAGTGATGTTTAATAAAACTTGACTTTTTTCCTACACCACAGATTGCAAAATTACTTTCTTTTATATATATGTGATATTAACATTTTAGTATATTTCTGTACGCTAAATTAATATAATTGATACTACAGTTAACATATATAGATTATAAAATTGCAAATGTAATACTTCAACTTGATTTGTTAAAAAAATGGTGTATATTTCTTAAAATAAATTATTATAGTCATTTAGAATACAATGTTTGATTTCATAATATGTATACAGGTGATTGATGCATCAGATGATATATTCTGGGATCAATTCTGGTCTGAGAATGTGACTAATGTGCAAGACATCTTTACTCTGATCCCAGCTCCTGAAATTCGTATACTGAGAGAAGAAGCACCTTCTAATTTAGCAACATTATGTTATAAAGCAGTCGAAAAATTAGTCAAGGCTGTGGATAGTAGCTGTAGAACTCAAGGAGAGCATCAAACAGTTCTGAACTGCTGTCGTTTGCTCACACGCTTGTTACCTTATATATTTGAAGATCCTGATTGGAAAGGATTTTTTTGGTCTAGTTTACCTGGCAAAGATGATGAAGAGAGTTTGCCATTGGCACATTCTCTGTTGAATGCACTTTCCGTAAGTAACATTTTCATGTATAAAATTTAAAAAGATAATTTAGCCAATTTACATACAGCACATAATTAATAATAATTTTATCATTTATGTAATACAAAAAATGTGTATATTTAAAGCAATGTACATATATTTTTTAGGATTTGTTGTTCTGTCCTGATTTTACAGTAGCTGCAAATAGAAAGTCAGGTCCAGTGAGTTTTTATCTTTGTTAGCTTGTTTATAAATATAAAAAGGATAAAAGACAGAATTTGTGTTGCATATCATTTTTGTAGGACAAAGCTGATGAATTGCAGTCAATAGATAGTTGCGAATATATTTGGGAAGCAGGTGTAGGTTTTGCATACTCGCCACCCAGGTATCCTATTCTGGATTCCAATCGGACGGAGCTGCTGAAGCTTTTGTTAACATGCTTCAGCGAAACTATGTACAATCCGCCGACCGATTTGTCTGTTACACCGAACAGGTGGATTCAACATTTGACTAGTAGCGAAAACAGGCAAGTTATTTTTATTTTTATCAATTTATTAGTTTTTATTTCTATTAATTATCAATTATTTATTAAGTTTTTTCTATTCCTAAAGAGGGAAAATGTTTGTCTTTGTGTGATATTTTCTGTATAATCTATTTTTGTCAATAACTTGTGCTAATAACTTACAGTATATGCATATGTATTGTTTCTAGACATGCTTTGCCTATGTTCACGTCGTTACTGAATACGGTATGCGCATATGATCCAGTCGGTTATGGAGTACCGTACAATCATTTGCTGTTCACTGATTCCTTAGAACCGCTAGTTGATGTTGCCTTGCAAATTTTGATCGTAACTTTGGATTACGACACTACAGGCGGAGCACCACTGGAGGAGGGTGCAACCGGGGATAATTTATTCATCAATTACTTAAGTCGAATTCATCGCGACGAAGGTAATTTTTATTTCAGATATTGAATAAAATTACAAAGAACACTGGAATATATATATATATATATTTTTTTTTTCCAGACTTCCAGTTTGTCTTGAAGGGTATCACAAGGTTGTTGAATAATCCATTGATGCAGACGTATCTACCGAATTCGACCAAGAAAGTGCACTTTCATCAAGAATTGCTAGTTTTTTTCTGGAAGATGTGCGATTACAACAAAAAATTCTTGTATTATGTGTTGAAGAGTTCAGATGTTCTTGAAGTTCTCGTTCCGATACTTTATCATTTGAATGATTCACGCGCTGATCAATGTAAATTTCTATCATTTCTACTATACTTTGTAATATCTTGGAAGCAAATTAGATATCTTTAAAACTTTTTTAATTGAAGAATCAATTATATAGTTTAATTTTCTCGATTTTATAGCACGTGTTGGTTTGATGCACATTGGTGTATTTATCTTGCTTCTTTTGAGTGGAGAACGGAATTTCGGAGTGAGATTGAATAAACCGTATACAGCTACAGTGCCTATGGATATCCCCGTTTTTACCGGTAATATCAATACTAATATATCGTTTCTGATAACTTTTAAGAAACGATTTGTTTTTTTTTTCTGTAGGAACGCATGCCGATCTTCTAGTCACTGTGTTTCACAAAATCATCACAACCGGTCATCAAAGATTGCAACCGCTATTCGACTGCCTGCTGACTATCTTGGTCAATGTCTCGCCGTATCTCAAAACGCTGTCTATGGTGGCCAGCACCAAACTGCTGCATTTGTTGGAAGCATTTAGTACACCGTGGTTCCTTTTCTCAGCGCCCACAAATCACCATTTGGTGTTCTTTTTGCTCGAAATTTTTAACAATATTATCCAGGTAAATTATTATGATTCTTATCAGCTGTTTTAACGCACTTGCAATAGTAAAAAAAAACTTATTGTCAATGATACATTATTTACACTGCTTTTGCTTTCCAGTACCAATTCGACGGGAACAGCAACTTAGTCTATACTATAATACGCAAGCGACAGGTGTTTCATGCTCTGGCAAATTTACCCAGCGATTGTAATACGATCGCGAAGTCGCTTAGTAAGAGACAGCGTCGTCACGTACCCGCTAGCGTGTCTACCGAGAATGTCAGCGAAGCCGCGATGGAAGGCTCGCATCCTGCGTTACCCGCCGAGCCTGGCACCTTGAAAGCGTCTTTGTTGGAGACTCCTGGTAAGTTTTTTAACATGGAATAAAAGTGTGAAAGATGGCAATTTTTGTTTTACAATTTATTTTATCTACTTTTATTGATAGGTATCGAAAACATGACGGAAAAGGAATCAGCGCATCCGCTAAGTCCATCGGCGAGCGTCGATATCGGCAAATCGATCAGTAATCGATCAGAGGACAAAACGGATATTACGGAAGAGTCGACGAACACGACCAAAAATTCTGTGGTTCCTGTAAAAGCAATAAAACATTGTTTTTATGAACTAAATTGAAATTTGACTAATAATAATGATTGAATTTGTTTGGTGTACAGAAAGGTGGCATTCGCGTGTCCGAGCAAGCAAATTCTCATGTCAATAATGTAAATCAGTGGGTACCGTCTAGCGAGTGGGTATACCAGTGGAAAAGTAAACTCCCGCTACAGACTATCATGCGATTGCTTCAGGTCCTCGTGCCGCAGGTCGAGAAGATCTGTATTGACAAGTAAGCATGTCGGATTTATTCCCCGATTTAAGAAACAAAATAGCACTTTTGCTTTTTCCCTTGTTTCCCATCATGTTCTCTCTTATCATTTTATTATCAGGGGACTAACGGATGAGAGCGAGATCTTAAAGTTCCTCCAGCACGGCACCTTAGTCGGTTTGCTTCCAGTGCCGCATCCTATTCTCATCAGGCGATACCAAGCTAACGCTGGCACTACTGCATGGTTCCGTACGTACATGTGGGGTGTTATATATCTAAGAAACGTTGAACCACCGATATGGTATGACACGGACGTCAAGCTGTTCGAGATCCAAAGAGTTTAGGTAATCGCCGAGGTTTCGTTGTTGTGCTCGAAATATTATTTTATTGACAGAATACAAGAAAGTCTCGTTGAATTTCTGAGAATTATATATCGTTCCTCTGAATATTAATTAAGATTGACAGATTCAATTCAATTCTTTTTTTTTGTACAAACTCGGGAAAGTATTTTCTCAGCTTTAAAATAAATTTTCAAATAGATAAAAGAATCGAAAGACAAGAGCGAAAAGAACGAAATAACGCGTCGAGTTACGTTCTCATATTTGCTAATTATTTTTTTAGATTTTACACACATCAAGAGCATTTTTAAGGTATTTTTTAATTTTTCACATCTTATTCTGTATTATTTATTCTGTACATTTGATATATGAGATGAAATGTATGATATGCACTTTCTCGTGAGTTATTATTTTAATTCAAAGACTAATTTCGCTGTACATCATAATGATTATACATTAGTAGTGAAAGAAAAACATATATATCGTCGGTCTTAAGGAACAATTCAATAGAACGAATTTATCTTGACTTCCAAAGTCTCTCGAATATAACTCATTTATCTAGAGACTAGTTATCAGTATTTATACAATGAATAATTTATGTAGATAAAATTTTTTATTTTATTTAATATTTTATCAAATTTTTATTGTACATAAAAAATATAAAGACAAGAAAATTTTTCCATAAAGTGGAAAAATTAGAATTTTATTTTTTTGTGAAAATAAAAAACGAAACTTTTTGTAAGAAACACCAAAGTTCAGATAGTGAAATTAATAGATACATATAATATTTATGTTACAATACTTTTGTGTGTATCGTATATAAAGTTTTAATATTAAAAATAGTGTAATTCTCCGGCAGTGCAAGACGTTTCTTGCTTTTAAGACGTTTATACAATTCTATTTTAAATAATAATATGAGAAAAGCGAGCTTACAAATAAAACTTTGTATTTTAAACTTTACTTACATTTCGCATTTATATTTATATACAATCGCTATAATTTATATTTCTGAATTTCTATTTTTAAACTTATATATATTATTAAATTTATATTACATATTAATGATCTTCTCTAAATAGAAACATTTAGGAATATACATTATATAATTATTTTTAAAAGAACATTCTCCATGACTATTTTATTTTAAGACCGGCGGTATCGTATAGAACGATTGTATATTAAAGCTATAGAAAATTCATTTTTTGCAATATCTTCACGGAAGAGTTTATTTGTTTTATCGCCGTGTATTTTGCGTGTACGACTGTAAACCAAAGAATATATGTAACATGTTCATTTATGTATTTAAAATCAATTATACTCAAATCAACTTTGCGCGCATTCGCGAAAAAAAAAACTATATATGTACTGCACTTGTACTATAAGAAAATTCCTTGCTCTTGTTATCTACATTCTCTTAACAAAACCACGTGGCCTTTCTTCCTCCGTCATGCAAGTTCATTGAGTGTAGATAACAAAAACAAAACCGATAAGTAAAACACACCTTTTGGACGAAACTTTGCATAGTAAATTGCCTGCGATTTTTTTAAACTGTAACGTAATAATTGTAGAAAGAAACAGACATTCGATTTGTCTGTTCTCTTTAGCTGCACTTTCTTGCATCTTTTATAGTTTCGAAACACAATAAATGTATTCAAATATTCGAAGGCAGAACAACAGAATGTACAGAAGCAAAATTTTACATTCTCCAGTTCTACTATTGTTTCTTTCAGTTATCAGGAAACAAGCCAACTGAAAACTCTCTTGTTCCTTATTAAAAAGAAATAAACAGATAAAAATTCAAAAACAAAATTCAAAATATACAATTTCTGTCATTTTACTTTATTTTAAAAACAAAAAGAACGTAACTTTTGCTTCTTTATCATTCTCAAGTGCAGGTAGGAAGAACAGTGAATTTTATACATCACAGTACTGATTTATAAACGGGATCTCACATTGCATTATATATGTATAACTGTCTCTTCTTTTAAATATATAGAATCACGACGTAAAGCAATCATTTACAAGAACACCTACTTTCTTTCTCGCTCCTTTTCTTTCTTCCTTCTTCTTCCTCTCGCATTCATGAAAGAAAATACAAAATTGCATTACATCTTACTACCCCATGCACGTTGTGCATGTATTCTTATATTCTCAAGAACACTAATATACAATCTGTACATGCCAAATGGTTATATATTCGGAAATACGAACACGTGAGAGATAGACAAGAATGTTAAACCCGTTTGAAGATCGAAAACTATCGCACAAATCGCTCTTTATTGAACACGCTATAATATTAGCGTATCAATAATTGAGCCGTGCGTGATTTTTTTTTTTTTTTATTTGACATCTCAATTTGAATTGGATGCCGGAATTTGTGCGCTTTTTCTCTTTCATATCGTGAGCGTATGTAAGAATAGATCTGCTCATTTTACAGTGAGATCGTAAAGTGTAACGATACGTTCTCAGAATAGCAATAAAACAATTCTAATAAGAAAAACTAGAATATATGAACGAACAGATTGGTCGAGTTTACAAAACCGCATTAATCGGCGATTAAACTTAAGTTAAAAATATATTATACAGTCTTTTATAATAAGAGATTACAAGTACAAACATTAGAAATTACTGAACATAAGTTTATTTGTTGCTTCCTTCCGTAATGCTCTAAACTAAAAAATAGTACTCTGATCTCTTTTTGTTCCGAACTAACTCTCGACGTCTCGTCAGTATATTATCATTGCGCTCTTATCACAGACATAAAAGTTGCCTAATTCTAGAGAATTAAATCACGCTGTTTAGTGCGACAGACACGAGAATGTTGAAGAAAGAAGTTTCAGAAGAATTATTATCTCGATTTTATACCAGTCCTGTCGTACCAATTTCATCGTATGACCTTGTCGTAAGACGGCGGTGGTGCTTCATCCGGAGGCATTAGAATAGCGATGTGATAAGGCGGTGGCGGTGCGCTCGGCCTTACCGTTGTTGTTGGCACTGTCAGTGTCGTTCTGGTGACAGACTCGCTGATGCCAGGCGCGTTTGTCAGGACAGCGAGATGATCCTCCTGTATGGTACGAGTGTTTTGCTCCGTTCGACCGCGGGGACAATGTCTTCGCACACACGCAAAAAAAACAAAGCATACCGATAGCAGAAATACGAAAAATGCGAAAAGTGCAATCACTTCCAGACTTGCCTGTGACACAGAGATAAGAATCAATTAGATTGCAAAGAAGACGGGAGCGAAAAATAATTGCAGAATAATGCTCTGATATATTATAATAAAAAAAACTCTACATTTAGAATTAACATTCTCTCATAGCAAAAGAACACTTGCCTGACCAGAATAAATCTTGATAGTTGCTATGAAGCTCACGCCTATGATCAAAGTAATCACCGAAGGTAAGATGGCACAGCGTAGATCGGCCAAGGTGACGGTGCCGAGGGGCTCGGAGAAACCCGGATTTCTATTAGTGTTGTTCGCGCCGGTTGTATTAGTCAAAATCAATTGATTGTTGCTAGTATCGGTGACATTACTGCGAACAATGTGTTAAACCAGAGACGATTTAATACCGCCGTGCTACATGGCTTGTTATTAAATGTAAAACTGAGGGCGAATCATTTATAAGTAATCCTCTTGTTGATACAATGTATAAGTGAGTCACCCTGTGTATAGGAAGAGCATGTTCCTCTCAGAATATCTCCTCTCTTAGTGTAGACCTTTTTGTGTTTTCATTAATTACTTGGAGATGTTGTTCGGGTGAGCGAGATGAGCTGCGTTGAGCGACGACGAACCGTGGCGATGATTCTCGTTGTGACTTCGCGCGGACGTCGCAAACGACCGGGCGACGATGCTTCCGCAAGAATTATTGACATTACTAGGGCCAGCTGCCGATGTGCTCCCGACTGCAAAGTTGCCCGCAAGGCCCTGGAATCGATGCGCTGACTGCCTAAACTCGATGCGTCGATCTGAAAACACAAATTGTGAAAGACAACAAATCAAAAACTGTGATAATGATAAGAGAATAATGATAAGAAACAAAATTATTTCGTAATGCAATTTGAGAAATTGTCTTCTTGCACAAATGCTGATATTGTTCAAGAGAGATACTCTTTAGTATTTTTGATGTTATTTTGAAATTTTAATTTATAAACTTTGTTACTTACCAAAATGTGTTTTGTGCACTGATGTGGCAGGAAAACGGCGGCAGGTGTAGCCGTAATACCTGCCTGTTGGCTTGTTGATTGTCCAAAAATACATTAAGAAATCAATCACTGTAGCTTTTCAAGTTCAGAGATCAATTCTTAACTAACAATTTGTCTTCCTTGATAATATATCTTTTTTTTTTTTAGTGTTCCCTTAGATATACAACTTTCTATTTATTAGAATCAACTTTAAATCCTACTATTCTTGTACTCCCAATGAACATATATCTATTTCTACTCCATATTCTCTGTATTCATTTATCTGTGCAGAGTATCATTGTCATTTAATGTTCATTAAATTTATTTCTATCTTGCTGTTGCCGCTGCCTTTAACATTTCTAAAAAATTCAATATCATATATCTCTAAAAGAAAAGCTAAAAAACTAGAAATTAAATGAAATATTGTATAGTAATATATTTTTTAAAATAGAATTTAAAAATATAGTTAAAATTGCATTTAAAAATGTAGTTGAGGAATTGAACACATATTAAACTGTTCATCAGAGAATAAAAAGAAGGTAGTTACTTAAAAAGTAGAAAGTATAAAAGAAAATGTTTCAGAGAACAGATCTAATGAGGTATTGTTCTTTTCTGTTGAACTCTTTATTGCATGTAAAATAAAAATTCAAGCTAGGACAAGGATAAAGGTAACATAAGAAACATAAAGAAGTGTAGAATAAAACAAAATGTTGTCTGCATTGCTTCTAGCAACAAACAAGTAACGAAAGACATACATGACGCACTCACTTGTCTTTCATTCTTCATTCAATTCCAATATGTCACGGAAAAAATTAACATCGTGGCGCAGAATGCGTGATACGCAAAGCTCCTATTTTCTTTTACGTTTCTGTGTTTGCGTTGTTTAACTCGTGCGTTATCTTCATTTTTTCTACTCTTGCAAACGTTCGTTTCTTTCAGAGCGCGGCGTATCGCTCTTTACAGTGTCGATTTTATTTACTAGAAAAAGCATAAACGTCAACAACTACGAGCCACGACGATGGATATGGACGTGCGTGCGTGAACGTGAACGTACGTCAATAAGAAACGTCGATCTGCGTCTATCTTCCCGCGAATCACGTTCCGCCATTGCTTACATTCGCAGCGACGACGGCGCGAAATGCACCGTGAAATTGTGCGCGTGTAGCAAAATGCTAATGAGCTACATGGCATTCAATTAGCCGAAACAACAGATTTGTTTTTCATTTACTCGCACTTTCTGTTAATTCACTTTTTTCTCTTTTCTTAATTACCAAGTATCAGTATATATTTGTATCTTCACTTTTTAATACGCTTCATCTAGATTTTGACACAAATATTGCTCGATCGATTTCTTTTTGCGAAAGGTTTTAAAACACGTTACTGCTCAAAGCTGTAGCAGAAAAGACTCAGAGATCAGACACGGCCGCATCTTCGCTGTTATCTATTTTCGACTCTGTTCGCTAGCGCCACATCCACAGTGGTGCACATTGGCAACTACGTAGCCATGTGCGGTTCGATGTGTGCACGCACGTATGCCTTCTTTTCCGCTATGCAGCTAAAATGCGGCCGTGACTGTTCTCACTCTCTGGTATTATTTTATTCACTTAATTATAAACTAATTTGTGATATTCACATTTCTATCGCATTTTCTTTCGCTGTCGCCTACGTGCGTACGGTTTGAATTGCGCGCGCCGCCGCGCGCGTTCGATACTTCGAGAATCGCAATTTCGCGCGCTTCGATATATTCGTTCCGGCGGGCAGACGCAGTGGACGCGCGACACGGCACGGATCTTCTCCTTCAAATTACGAGGTATTTCTGGCATTTATTGTTGTCTCGCGCGTAAATATCGATAATACGTACGTGTTACAAAGTGTCGGGTGTTTGATACAATACGTAAAGTATCGTAGACTCGCCGAAAAACGGACACAGACGAACTTAACGGTGAACTGTTTCGCGGCGTTCGCGTTTTCGCGAGACACAAAATGGTCGACGCGCAACACGGAGACGTACGTTCGAATTGTTTCGTTATTTCTCGCGTATATTATTATTTCGCGCGCGAATATCAATAGTGCGTAAGTGTCGCAAAGTAACGAGTGTACGCATCGATGCGTAATACGTGTCGCGAATGATCGTCGTCAAGCGTTACGATCAATCCGTATCGCGGCCGTTCGTCGAGCAAATTGAGTGATCTACAGAGCAGGAGTGCAATCAAGTAGGTACATCTTCTCAGATTATTATCTATTATATAAAATAATATTAAGCAACATAAAATTGTTTATAAAAATTATATATTTATTTACATTAGAAGAGGCAGTGAAGGAGTGGAGAGAAGGAGAACTAGCAGGACGCGGTATGCATCGTCATTCTCTACTTTTGGTTGTTCGTTCGCCCGTGCACACAGCATGAGATATCACACTTCCAGGACATAATGATGCAAAGGTTTGTTTTTCTCATAAATTAACAATAACATCCACATTAAATACCGCAACATTTTTCATATTGAAAAATATATTCTCTTAGAAAATTAGTATCTTATTTTAATAGTTCTATAGTTTTATAGCTTTTTGCTTTAAAATTTCATATAAGTTTAACTTATTTAAAGATTCAATATATAATCTCCCTCTTATAATTAATTCTATTAATTTTTCTTTGGTTGGTGTTTACAGTTTCAACGGACAATAGAGTGCTGGCACGAAGGCATGTTGTTTTCACAACCATTTTTATAATTTATAACCGTCAAATATATTAATTTTCTTATAGAAACTTTTGAAATTCTTACTTTTCTATTAAAGCTCAAATATAATTTGATATTTGATAAATAAACGTTAAAAACTTAGTTAATTTACATCAACAATAATAAGAAAATTTTTTTGTTACAGAGTGTGACGTATGCAGAAAGTGGCCAGTGCTCAGTGAGTATACTTTAGGGTTCTATTAAGGTGATGGTTTTTAAAATCAGTGCGAAGCGCGTTTAGATCTTTTTTTTAACGAGTCTTGAAACATCAAGCACACAACTTAAATATATTCTGTGAATTGATATATATGTACATCAAAATAAACCGAAACTCTCGTCCCGATATAAAAACTCGATATAAAAAGTTATTAAAAATTCGGTAGTAATTAAAGTGTAAACTGTGGAAAAGTATAGAACTTTGAACTGTATTAAAACTTAAATTTCGAGTGTGTATATTGAATATATTTCGCGTCTTCCGCGTCGCGAGTGACAAAAAGTGCTACAACTACATGGGACGACTACGTGGGACGCAGTCTGCTGTTGGATCACTTTTGCGGGGTTGGAGAGGACCAAGGGTTGGAGAGGAAGATACACCGATGGACAACGAAGGGACCGCACAAATATGAGTTGAAAAATCAACTTTTAGCGCTTGTCTCTTTCAGCTAACAGTTTTTTTTATCTTTTTCTTATACATTGTATTAATAATTTTACTTTTATCGAGAATTAAAGTTTATAATAGACTTCAACTTGATCTACATACAGACTAGACTTTATATATGCAATTTTTATAAAGATACATATATTTATATTAAATATAGCTGAAAGAAACAATTTGTACATTTGCATGCGTAGTGTCCGTCTATATTTCGCACTGATTTTCATAAATAAAGAATGTCATGTATTATAAAATGATTTTCTTTATTTGCTATTTTTATATGAATTTTATGAATGGTAATATATATGTGTATATATATGAAGTTTTATTTCTTTATACTTGTTCTTATATATTGATGACATTTTTGCTCGTTTATTAATTGTGATGCGTATATTGAATATCTCTATATGTTATTATATGAAGTTTTACATCTTTCAATTGTTTAGGCTTGTGTTTGACTTTCTTAGATTTTTTTAACAGTCTTTCAATTTTTTACTATAGTAGATTTAATAGTATTTACTATTAAGTCTGTTTTTTTTTAACTTTGCACAGTTCATATTTTTAATTTAATTCAATGTCATAATGAGCATGTTTATATTTTTGCTTTTTCTCACTTTAAAGAGGAAAGGAGATGAACAATACCAGCAGACATATAAAAATCGTCCTACATTAGAGTCGCAAGGAGCAAACGCAAATAGATCTCGTGGAACTGACTAATCACACTGATCAAATCGCCAATTGCTGAACATAATTGGTCAATTCCGCAAGATCCATCAATTGCGTTTGCGCTTGCGACTAATATAGAACGATCTTAATAAATAGACTGTGCATATGGGTAGAGAAATGATTTGTTGATACTTAAAGTAAAATCCAATCATCAAAGTTTTAATAACTTTTACTTTGTGCAATTTTTTTAATCGTGTGCACAAAAAGATATGTTCATACACAAACATTAATCATCAATGTAAACATAACCTATAAACATCTGTGAGTGTGTTGTAAGTGCGAGTTATCAAAAAGATAAAATCATTTAAAAACAAGAGGTAAAGGAAAGTTTGCGAGAAAAAAGGAAGATTTAATAAAAACGGATTCGCTAAGACGTATGTGTCAAGAAATGTAAATATCAAATTTTGAAAGAAAACGTGTTCACGAGATAAATACTTACTTGATTTAACGCAAAGTTTTCCGAAAATATTTTTTGACAATTTTGTCGAAATATCAGTAGATTTTCAAGAGATCATTTTATTTCTCTTAACATGTTATTCGCCATCGAAAGATATGCTATACGTGCTAGTTCGCGATGTTTACGTCGATTTTTCTCAAAGGATGTTGACATTTTAACAAACGATAAACAAGAATTTGTACTGCAATCCGAAAGTAATTTTACGTCAATACGTCAAGAAGGTCGAAAAGTTTTGAATATTGCTATTTTGGGTGCTCCAAACGTTGGGAAAAGCACACTTGTTAACCAACTTATTAAGAGATCGGTAATTATATCAAAGTGTTTGTTATTTATAAAAAAAACTTCTCTATATATAGTTAACAAAATATTTAATTTTACTTTTATTGTATGTATTATAAGCTTGATTAACAATTTGTTAGACAGTTTTTTTGCCATATTCTTATTACAGATCTTGAGTATTGTAGTTTTCAATGTTTATTGTATTGTAATAACGTATCTTTACAAGTAAAAATACGTTATTATGTTTTTATATCGTTTATAGGTATGTCCTGTATCATCTAAGATACATACCACACGAGCCAAAGCACATGCAATTTATTGTGAGAATGATACTCAGCTAGTATTTATAGACACACCTGGTATGGTTTCATCAACAGAGTGTAAACGATACAAATTGGAAAATAGCTTTGTAAAAGATCCACATCTCTCCTTAAAAGTAGCAGATATTATAGGAATTGTACAAGATGCACATAATGTATTCACTAGAGATAAAATCGATCCAAATATATTGAATCTATTGACTGAAGATGTAAGAAACACCATACCTATGATTCTAATCTTTAACAAAGTGGACAAGTTGAAGAAGAAAGAAACATTGCTACATCTTGTCACTGTTCTAACGAAAAGTAAGAATTCTCTGAAATTCGCCGACACTTTTATGATATCAGCATTGACTGGAGACGGCATTGATGATTTGAGAGTAAGAACTGCATTAACATTGTGATGGAACACTGTACAAGCATTTCAGCAATTCTATCAAGATCTTCAGCTAAGGTTTTGATAATACAAGTTTATGCATTCTTTGTTATTTATACTTTACAGACTTACTTATTGGACTCTGCCAAACCTAGAGATTGGTGTTACGACAAACACATATATAGCAGTAACACATGCGAGGATATAATACAGCAAACTGTGCGCGCCAAATTGCTAGATAATCTACCGAATGAGATTCCTTATAACTTGCAAGTAAAGTTGGAACATTTCGATCCTGGCCCTGATGACAGCATTAGTGCATTGGTATCCGTCACATGTCCCAAGAAACGTAATATTAGCCTCATTTTACGCAACAAAGGGAGAAGATTGAAAAATATCGCTGTTACAGCAGAAAAAGAATTGAAAAACGCATTTCGGACGCCAGTAAAATTGAAGATATCTGTGCAATAATTGCTAATAACAGCTAAATAATTTGTGTATACAATAAAATTGCGCATCATATAATTTGGAAGCGAGTTTTGTTTAATAACATAAAGCGGACGAGCTGGAGCAGAATTTATTTTAGATGAACTTTTAATTTTTATTTAAAAAACGCTATATACTTTTCGAACTACCATTTCTATATAAGCGCATGAACCGTCAAAATGTTAATTTCTCGTGGCTTCTCGTTATATTTCACAAAATTTTATTAGAACGTGGATACGGTCATGTTACGTAAAAAAAGATAACATGTAGCAAACAGTCCGTTTTTCTCTAATATTTTAAGCGAAACATTTATTCGTAATGCATTTATCGTAAATGCAAATGAGAAAAAAGAATAAACTAAGTTTTGAACAATTGTTTTTTGCGTTTAAAAAACACTATATCAAAAAAATAACATAACGTAAATGCAATCAAGAAATCGTATACGTATCTATACGCATTGTCGTTTTAGACGCGTATACAATATTTACGGATATAAAATATTTACGGATCATCGAACGAATGACTGACTGTCAAAGTTGTTTGACTGGCTTCGGTCGTCTATCAACGAGGACTGTGTTCATTGATTGACCTATTCTAGTATCCGCACAATACCTCGGAGGCTGCCGAAGGGTGCAGCAGTATTAAGAATACAGCCTTTGAGAATGCGACGTGATGTCCGTTCAACGATATGTATGATCCCTAAGAAGTGCATACATCCAACGAAATTTCTGAAGATACAAAAGTAAATAAGGAACATCGTCGCAGGATGAATGGGATTACAATGGTATTTAAAGACCGACATTTGAATAATGTTCTTTATACAATAAATTGTGTGTGTATGCGTTAATTTTAATAGATATTGTGTTTAAGATATACTTCATAACTTTACATGTGCACTTGAATGCATGTAAGAACATGTAAAAAAAAAAAAAGAAAGAAAAGAGAGAGTGCCGCGGTAAAAACCAGCAAAACAATGAATTCAAATTATGCGGTAAAACCACTCCTTTGATTTTCTTCTTCACGCCTCCCACTTCTCGCTTTCGGAGAAAAGATTCTTCCGCTCGTTTAAATGCTCCCCGCGGTGCCGACCTACCCTATGGAAAGATACACCTCGTCTCCTTGTTGATCGAACCGTCGGTGATCATTGGCACAGCGTGGAACAGACAAGCATATTATCGATTATCCATGACGTCACCGTCTCATAGTGTGATTGTCCGATCTTCGAACGTGAAGAGTCTTTGCATCAATGTAATTTCGATGCATTGAAACGATGCGTGTATATATTATACAAAATTCCCGCACGAATAACGTTACAAAAGCTTTACATTCATATTTAATTTCATCATATTTAATTTCTGTTACAAGCAGTATCAGCAGTTTCTTGTCGCACCGTGTATTGATATCGCGATTATTGATGTTTAAGTAATGTTTTTCATTTGTTCTATCTCAGACATAATGAATTATCGATACAAATTAACTTCAAACTTTTCACTTTTAACAAAAAAGTGTCTTATATATAGAAACATTGAGATATAAACGATTTTTTGTTATCTACTTAACAACTAACTTCCTTTTCTCAGCTATGAATAATTTTTGCAAGTTGTGCGGCATGTGATCAAACTAGTTTAGGAAAGCATCGTCGTACGTTATTACCGAGAGTAAAGTAATAATACTACTATATCTCTGCGCTATTCATAATCAATTTAATGAGCAAGTTAATGCGATACGATCGGGATTTGGTTACGCAGGAAAATGGTGCGTGTGCTCGCCATTCAAAAGAGCACGCTTATGTACATTAGACACTGCAGTTAGAACGGGAGACCTATCCCGTGGGTGGATAGAGATTTTTCATCTACGTCTGTGACGGAATCGCTCTGACCTATTTGCCACATCACGCGTAACGTGTACGCATCGCCGAATATATTATTATTACATATATCTGGTTACGACATCGATTAAGGGTCGGCCTGAAGTGACGGGCAAACTTCGAGTTGATACGAAAGAGAGAGTGAAAGAGAAGAGAGAGATCGCACGCGACAGTCTTTTCTTCTCACTCTTTTGGCAATGAGCGCGCTCCATTTTAAGCAATGAAAAATTTTTATATCTACACAATTGTCATAATCGATAAAGTTCTTTGATAAATTTCACTAATCGCTATTATCCAATATGCATAGCATGCTCCTTCAGAAAAATTCTCGGATTATTGACCTTCTATTCAGTGGTTGACCTTTGGAGAATGCGCGTGGATCTATTTTAAAGAGAAGAGACTTCAAAACGAGTTCCTCAACGAAAGGAACGAACGCCATTACCGAAAAAACACGTGGATGCAAGAAGAGGGAAATGTCCTCGTACCCGATCGGGCACCCGGTATATTGTCAACTGTCAGTTGACAAGCTTACAGAGGATGCGCGCCTTTTCCGTTGCAAGAGTTCCGAACCGGGCACTCCCATCCCATAGAATTGCGCGCTCAATCGTCCATCGACATGATCGCGTCGTATAGCGCCGCGCCGGCCGACTTATTATCGAATTGGCCTCTGTGCATATCTTTTCCTTTGCGAGCCGAAATTATTTGTGTTTCTCACGAAAGACACACATGTAGTTATCTTGTAAATTCGATGTGTTTCCTGCTTTTGCGTGTCGCAAAATTAAAAAATTAAAAAATATCTTTGATTGCTGAGGAAAGAATTTCGCTCGTCCGAGTGCGACTCGTCGCGTTGCATCGCCTCTTCCGACTGTGAATCGGTCGAATCTCAAAATAGCGGTGATGAGGCTTCTCGACCGTGACAAGCGCATCTCTCAAGCGACGATTTACTTGTCAAATAATTCTTACCGCGACCGCGGGGCTCGCGATTACCACCCGAGTGTACGCAGTAACTTACGTGCATGCTTACGTTGCGTCGACAATATTTCACTGCTCTCTCGCAAGTCGGGCGATAAAAACTTGCGGTTGCCGAACGCAATATTGCCACGGCTGCGTGCCTATAATTTTCGCTTCGACCAAATTTAGGTTGTTTAGAACGTAAGAAAATAAGATAAGAGTCCCGACAGCCGGATATATATCAATGGCAGGACATTATTTATGTTGTAGAAATAATTATTAGATGTGTAAAAGATAATCATAAAAATTCTCAACGTTTTAAATATTTTTTAAGATGTATTTTTAATTAGTAGTTTCTTTACATTTGTCTTTTATGCAATTAAAAAGCCAAAAAATCGAAATTAATAGATAAACGGAATAAGAAATAGAAGTTCGAGAAGCACATTAATGTTCACGTCTTTTAGTTACTTGGTTCATGTTTAAAAAAACAACCACAGATTGTAAAATTATGATCATGTCGAAATACCGTACAACATACACGAGAGAGTTAAAAACGCGTATGAATGCCTGGTGGTCTCGTGATCATCAAAGGGTTACTACACTTAGTACTTTACGACTCGGTTCCTGTCAAGTATGTCAACAGGTTGCTCGAGACACGATTCAAACTGTAAATCACTTCGTGTGTCCCCTTCTTCTCAATGTCTGTTCTTCATACATAACTCACAAATATATGGTAGTATTACTCACGTTGAAGTGCTTTTATCGCAGTTAAATGTTACGTTTTATTTGATTTCCTTCTTCCTACATTTTATTTAAATCTCTTCACACAGCACACAATAACGTTCGTTCTATTTCGATTCTATCGAGAAACTGTGTCTTTGACTTGTTTTACGTTAAATTGTTGGAACTTTCTCGCGCAAAATCGATCGAGACTTCTTCGAAGAAAGAACTGGAATATACTCCGTCATTTATATATATGTATAAAATTTCGACAGCGGGATGTTAACTTTTCAAACATGATCTTACGGACATTCTTTTTTAACGCCACGATTTGTACACGATGTTATATTTGTTTTCCTCGGTAGTTCGGGACATTATGACCCGAGCGCATTTCGTCGACGACGTCGTATTGTCAACGTGAGAAGCTCTTTATGTGGAAAGTACACCGTATATATCCTCTGAAAAGCTTGAAGTACACGAGAGTCGAGCACGTTTCTTCGCGGTCGACACGTACATACATACGTATGTGGACATGTGTAATTTGCTGCGAGTTTGCTTTTTGTTCACGAGGAATCACTGGTCTCTCCCGAGGAAATTCGGTTGCGGAAATCTGACTCCGAACGGACAGCTCACGTAGGAATTATCGTCTCTCTCCCCTTGTCAGCGGATAAGCTGTCAAATGTGCGCTACGTCCGCGCTTTGTGACAGGCTCTGAGAGCCTTATTTCATGAAAAGCCGAAGAGTCGCGGGAATTAAATCCTCCCGCGCTAACGACAGTCCCGGACTTCAGCGTCTCTTTCCTTTCTTCCTTCCCTTTCAATGCGTTCGCACGTATATACAAGGAAGAGAATATACAAAACATTCGTTATATAGTGTTGACAGCTCTAACAATTCACAAAATGTGATATTTCAAAACCTGGCGTCTGACATTATAATATAAATTATTATATGAGAAATGTCGTTGCGAGGTCACACGCGGCAAACTTTACTCGCGTGTAATTTTGGACACTGACGTGAAAAATTGTGTTCTGACCATATGTGACAGTATCTCGTAAACTACACGTGGAATATATTAACAACTCAAAAATTTTGAAAAGTGCAAATTGCTGGTTCTGCAATGACACCCTTCGTATATAGGTGACCGTGACTCTTTCAGCTTTTCAGATATCGTTGAAGACGCAATGTTCTCGCCGTTCGACGTAATAGAGGCGCCGCGAGTTTATACCCCGGGCAGACGCGTAATTACTATTATTTCATTTCGGACGGTATAATGCTTAGGCTTTAAGCCGCTCCACTTAAACACAATATCTGCGCTGGCTAAAGTTAATACGCGGCAAATAACGGAGAGAGAGAAAGAGATCCGATCCTCAGGCAAACATCGTTTTCAAGAGTCATTAATGAAATGCGCGTTTATATGCACGTTATGCGCACCGTTCTCTCAGATTGAGATTTATTGGAAAATCGCAAATATGTTCTTCCGTTCCCTCTCTCATTCTCATTTCTCTTCTCCTCTTCCGTAACGGATCCAATCATGGTCCTCGGCTCGCGATCGCCCACGCAGTGTGCTTCGGATTACGACGAAACGACTGCATGCAATTACGCCCGGCAGATTCGAAGGAGATCATTCTCATACGGAGATCGAATTATATTCCGATGTACGCTCGCGCGTTTTGTTTTTTCCATCGCTACTTATTATACACACACACACATATATATATATATAATAAATAATGTACAGCAAAAAGAAACTTATACAAAATTATTACCGCAGTGTAAGCAAACTGTTCTTTCAAGTGGAGATCTTTAGATCGCGTCAGCTATATTTTAACACGCGCATATTATTAATCACGAATTTTCTACGTGTATGTTTTTCATGCAATAAAGTTCCTGTAATAACCACTAATCCGCGCGAAACGATTCGATCGCGAGGCAACATATGCTCGCCAGTCGGACCAATCTTTACAATCCGCAACGATAATTCCACCGGTACACGATCATCATCAAGTCACCTTTGTGCGGCGAATTAACTGAATCGCGAATTAACTGAATCGCCACTGTGTTCGCGGCGATGCGAAGAGCAAAAAGCCGATCGATCGAGCTGCGAGAGAATAGCGTCGTTTCATCTTCACTCGCGGATTTTAGACGCGTCTCTGAATCTCTCGCGCGCCGACTCTCGACGATCGATCGATCAAGCAGCGGGTTGTCTTCAATTAGTCCGCGTAGCAATTAATTTGCGATCGCGATTTACATAATTAGACGCGCCAGGTGCGCGCTTTTCAACTCGAAAGCACATAAATGCCGCATTAAACGCGTATAGGTTTACGCCAATCGTACTTATGAATGTCCATATCGGGAGATACACCTGCTACGTTTCCGCTTGTATAGTAGCACGGAGCTCGATAAACGGATCAACTGCACTGATTGAAGCGCATCCCGTGCGCTTATAATAATAAGATGCTGCTTGACATCGACGAATGGATAGAACGCTCCTCTGCTCGTTAACTTACTCGCTAATATACGGCAGCATAAGAACAGCTTGATAAAAACCGCGATACAGTGCTGTAGTTCAGTCTTGACAAATTATGATTTCACAATTTATTGTGATGCTTTATGTTTAATTATACATACGTATATATATATATATATATAAATAATCAAATCATATGTACATATGTTACGGCCTGAATGGACATTTGAGACGTATATAATATTTTCTTTGTATCACATACACGTCTGCACCTTCTCTCCGTAAAAACTTAACCCAATTTAATCTATAAATATGTCACTGCGATAATATCGTATATTGAAAAGTATGCCTTATTTCAAACTTTGATCATGCTCCGCGCCTTGACCAGTCAATCCTAAAATCGCCCGTGCTTCGGGTTTGATCATCACATATATACAGTATCAAGAAAACTGTTCAAAGCTTGCATCCGCACAAAAGAATGTTAATTTGCGTATTAATTCAATTACGCGTTGCAGGCGTGTATAAAATACGAGAGAGTTCTGTGCGGCACGCAAACCTCATACAGAGAGAGAGAGAAAGAGGATACTACTCGCGGTAGTATCTCGCGCAAGTACAGCTATACATCGAAAGAGACAGAGTCCGTATGTTAAATATTTCAAATGAACGTAATAAACGTAACGTGTCTGTCTCTCCCGGCACACTCGGGATAATGCGATACGATTCATCAAAAGTTTCTTTTACGGAAAATAACTTACTCGAAAACCACGTGGAATTACACGAGCAGGAAACTAGTCTCTCTCCGTTCTGCCACCATATATACTCGGTATGTTTTATTTGATGAATTACAACGAGTGCTTTTCGCTCAAAATAAATCAAGTTCTATATATCCTCCCGTGATATAACTCTCATATGCATAGAGAAATGATGTTTACTTTTGTGGCTCGCGCTTTTCGTCAGAAAAGAAAGACGAATGTTATTTACTGAAGAAATATCGTTACAGAATTAACGCGAGGAACTCGGCCAAATGCAGAGTAACGTTTGCATACGTGTGTATATCTTTCACTTTGTGTACATTATATGTAAAAAGATTGGCGAACAACCGCGATAGTAATCTCGTGTTTTTCGACACAACTTATTATTAAAGTATCCAGAGAGAGAGAGAGAGAGAGAGAGAGAGAGAGAGAGAGAGAGAGAGAGAGGAAGAGAATTCATTTATATTATTTTAATTAAAAGAAGTAAAAAACTTCATTTAGAATCTTTATTATTTCGTCATTATATAAGAGTGCTTTTGAAACGATCGGTATAGCGTTTTATGGCCGAAAACAAACGCAAGATAAGACACAAGTCGCGCGCAACAACGACGCTTTTATCTATATGGCGTGTCGTGCTAATTGTTAATGGAACATCCTGGCTGGCGCGCGATATATCGAGCGATTTTTTTTAATCAGTTTTTCAACGCACTGATATGACCCTCGCTATTATTAGAAAAACCTTCGGCAGAATGGTCGTCGTCTCGGGGTCAGTACACGATGTGTTATCAAGACGTGTTAAAATATTGCCACGCGAGAATAAAAGAGTTCGTATTTCAGGGAAAAGCAACATATAATTCGATTCATAAATCCACTTCTGCGTATGTACTCAGAGATAATATGTATCTCTCCATTTAACGTGTAAAAATACGCGCGCTCGTCGACAAAGTACCAGTTTGCGTCAATCGCGCGCGATTCGTGCTCTCGAACGCATCACGCTTTTCGTTAGCACAACGAGCTACTTACTTCTGTGTTTGTAATATATACATCTCCAGTGGAGAGAAAACAGCACAATAAAGGCACGTGTATTGGAAATATTCGCGAAAAAATCGTGGCGCACGAAATTAATACTCTTTGTCCGTCTCTTCGAGCAGTTCTCTTTTCGCGAATATTTTCGATATATTCTCTTTTTTTCTCGGAACGCATTTTTCTCCCCGTTAGTTTTATCGGCGATTTATTTTTTTTATCTTGTTACCAAGCAATTTTTTATCTTGTTAACAAGCAATTATTCAAAAAAATATTTTATTTCGTTAAAAAAAACAGAACTTTGTGCGTCTCAAAGCGTCTACTCACGTTTTTGTTTGCGGCGACTTGTTCTAAAGACACGTTGTATGCAGCGTGTATCATCGAGAAGAGACGTTAGAAAATGAGAGAAATACAGTAATATAAACATCTGAAATGATAATCCGCAGATGCAAGCGATCCATTCGATCGTTTACATAAAGCAGACACAGCCGAATCTTTCTCATTTAAGGTTCTAACTACAAACGCACCAAGCTAATCTTGACACTACCAGTGCGCGAGCAACAGCAAATCGTCTCTGCGTCATCGAAGCTGAATTCGCGTTCTACAGGATGTTGCAAATCTCAATTTTGTAAAATAGCATATAATAAATTTGTTTACGGATGTAGGAAATATTTCAGAGATGTGCAATTTCGAATATAAATCGCTTCGTTCAATTTTACACATTTTACACACATGGATATTTTCTGAATAATCGATTTACTGTTGTGATTTAGCAGTATGCGTTTGTTTGACTAAAACAAATAATCATTCATTTATCATTTTGTAACATACAAATTACATACCTATTATTTGTTATTTATTATCTTTACAGATGACCGCGAATGGATTTACTTCTTCGAAATATGAACGCGCGCGAAAACGCGAACGTGTATTTCAACGCACTCATTTTTCTCTCGATGGCAAAATGTTCTGTGGATTAAACAGACCGGATATTTATCCGCCGGAAGGGCTGTGCGTTAATTTCCGCGTAATTTTGCAACGCTCGATACAGCGCGAGCACAACGGTAGTTTAAACACGGCTTCTAACGGCAAGAAGAGTGCAACGCTTTGCCGCAAGGTCTCAGCCGGGCGCACAACAAGTACTTGTCTCAATTGGCGATTATGGGTCCATAAATTCATTTTGAGTCCAAGTTGAACGGACATCGCGAGAGAGCGCGCCAGCTCGCAAGTCTTTCTCTCCCTCCGCGGATCGGCCGCATTTTACGCGCCTTTTAATACGCGCCTTTTGTTCGGTCCGCCTCACATATGCCGATTTGTACACGCGTACATCCGGCTAATGTCGAAATTTCAATATCGATTTATTGTCGCGCCCGGCGGCGCACCTTGTAAGCTCGCGGTACAATTAACAAGCGACACAATCGCCGCCGCCGCGTCGAATTTCCGGCCGCCTCTTTCGCGCGCGTTTTTTCGCTCCCGTTGTTCGACCAGCCGGATTCGATTTAACAATACGAAAAAGTATTCAGAGAGACGCGTGTAAAAATCGGTGCTGCGTTAATTGGACATACTCATTCACGAAGTGGATGTACCTTCCACGATAAATGGAATGAAATACTTTTCGTAAAAAAAAAGCGTCCACACTTTTCACAAAATATAAATATAAAACATATCTTTCACAAACAAAGGCAAAATATTCAAGAACCGTCGACAATCATTTCTGTCTGGTTATTTGACTGTGTACATATATATTTTTTTATTTTAAATTCCGCGCTTTCACAAATTGCTCTCAGCGAAACAATATTGCGTTCTCGGATTATTTTTCATAATATTGATCATTCTCTCGTTTTTACTTCAAAGCGAAGTACATAGTTTCATCAGCGAGATCCGAAAGATCTCACGAAAGCGTTTTACCTTCGACGTGTGAGGTCTATTCCATCCTTCTCTTTTTTCTTTTCTTTTTTTTTTTTTTTGAAGGAACTTCCTGTTTTCCGTGAACCAATCTCTTCGATGATCAGTACGTTAATCGATCGCTTTTCGAATAATCGTGTGCTCAGAAATCGCCGGCTAATGAGGATTTTTAATCCTCTTTTTCAGGCTTACAATCTTTGTACAGATTTGCAGAAGAATAAAACTGCGAAGTGAACGCATTATATTGCTCTACACTCTTGTTGCGAAGAAGATAAACTTGTGGTCGGGATTATCTAACTGAAGTAATACACAAATAACCGCCTTGGGCAGAAACTCGAAATTAAAACGTAATATGGAATCGTTCGTATATACCGGAAAAATATGTTTTTCCGATGAAACTCGATATTTACTTATTTTTAAATTAAACTCCGCTTGTATTACAATTTTAATGATCGGAGAAAAATTTTATTATATTCATTTTTTATTTTAATCTCCCATTTTTCTTTTTCATTTCAAATTTCGTGTGTTTTAATAATACTTGAAAAACGATCATATCTGATAAAGCTGCAACACAAGCTAAGAATTTTTCCGAAAAACGTTTAATTGCTTTTAGGTTTTTTTTTTAAATATGCGATTCTCTCATATTCTTGTGAGTTAGCAATCGTACGGTTGAAAAATATTCGCGGTCGTCGAAAATCAAAGTAAGATGATTTGCCAGTCGAGTGAGATCTCGATCGATTCTTCGAAACACATTCGACTCGCTCTCGCGAGAGATTGCTTCCTCTTGGATAAATGAAATCACACACTTGAATATACATTTATTGAGTTTCTTCCGCTCTCCCGCATTCGAGATCTCACATTTCCGTCTCCCCCGTAGAAAAGTCACTCCACGACATTCACATCTATATATATAAGAACATCAAACATGTGAATTCAGGATGGACGAATCGAGAGATGGACGAACACGCGTCTCTAAGAGAAATAACTGTAGGGAACGTCAAGTATAATTAAATTATGTTTCTAAAAGAATGTCGTCTCTTCCTCTTTTACACGACGAGATGAAAGAGAAATTAAACTTCTGTTTGAAGAAGACAAGATTTGACGTCTGTAATACACTATCTCTTTTATGGGACAATGAACGAGTTTTAATTAAACTTCCGGATTCCGGATTGAGAAAACAAGCTAAATCATTAGATTATTTTTACGTAACTACGTAAACGTAACTACACGTATGTGTAAAAGAAATACGTAATTACATTTAAAAACAGTTATCTATTTTCTGTG